>VMDR010000123.1:317884-406477 GCA_007922815.1 Macrotus californicus
GGGGGGGGGGGGGGGGGGGGGGCACTGGGACCTGTGCCCCTGTGCCCCTGCAGTGGGACACCCCGTCGGCAGCCCCACCTGCTACCTGTGGGGTGCTCCCGGAACCGCAGGCCCTCAGTGTCTTTGCACATAAACTCGGAGAAACGTGATGAGGAGGCCTCCGCAGCTGCTCCATGGTGGCCTACACCCTGTGACCTGACATCCACAGATGAGGGCTGTGCCAGGCAGCCCTCCCTTTGTTGCTTTTGGTGGGGGGGTGTCTTTTACCACCTACTGAAGGTGCTGATCGCTGCCTCTGTTTTCTATGAGGTAGAGAAAGGAAAGACAGACCTACCTGAGGCTCTGCTCCCATGGGGTGTCCCACCTCGGCCCCACGGCATTCCACCAGCAGTGTCTGGCAGTGACGTGCTAGCTCCTCTTTGTGTGTGGTCAGGGAGTCCACTGTGTGTGGGGCAGGGCACCCCAGATAGCTGCGTTAGGACAACGCACTGAGCCTCCGTGGGACCCCTGCCCCACCCGAAGTCGCTGCTCCCCAGACAATGGCGAGGGCATCGAAGCAGCCTTCCGAAAACTCTCACTGGGGCAGCGGCGGGCGGTGCACGCAGGGGAAGAAAAGGACTGATGATCTGACCTGTGAGCGGCAGGGAGCTGGTCCTGGCTGGCCAGTCGACGGCCGCCCGGCAGTCTCCCTCCAGGCCAGCCCACTGTTAGATCTCTGCACAGACCTCAGGCTCTGGTGGTGGTTTGGCTCCCAGCCTCCGGCTGCATGTGTCTCCTTCACCCCTGCAGCGCTGCCGCGATGCCTGCACTTAGTAGGTGCTCACTGAAGAACGGTCGTGGGAGGGCAGAGACAGACAACCCCAGCCTTCAGGACAGCCACATTCCGGGAAACGGGAGAGCCTGGTGACAGCGTCCCGGTGTGCATTGTCTGCTCTGCTACTTCACGTGCAACGGGCTCGCACCTGGGGCGGAAGATGCAGAGCCAGGTGCACTTTTTCCTGCAAGGAGCCCAGCTAAAGAACAGATCGGGCAGCAGCTTCCCTGCCCTCAGCCGGCCTGCTCCCCCATCCATGAGGTTGCTGGGCAGCAGACTCGCCAGGCCTGTCTGTCCAGCACTCAGCCTCTCTCACTGCCCCCTTAGTGGGGGCCCATCACAGACACCAGACACAGCCTGCTCCGCACAGTGCCGAAGGCCACCCTGTGCTCTGGCCAGAGGCCCCGCTTCCTCTCCCTGCTTTTCCCCACCCCTGGTTCTAGGCCAGCCTCCCCCTCCGGGCTCACAGCGGGCTCACGAGGCAGCTCTGCCTGCCCTGCTGAACCCCACACAGAGCCTCAGGTTCCTCACAGGGAAGTGCAGGCCGCTCTGACCCCGCGGCCTCCTCTTCCTGGGGCCCCAGGAGACTCAGCCTGTCTTTAGCATTCAGTGACTACAGGGCCACTCACCCTGTCAGATCCCCTCAGCCGCAGAGTGGGGACAGTACTGGTGCCTGCCTTTTGGGCAGGCACTGATTCGATGCTGCAGTCAGTAAGAGTGCAACCTTATGAAGCAGAACTTGGGGAAGGCCAACAACCCAAGGCCCTACCTGCCCGGCTCCCATGACCTGTCTGACCGCTTGGCTCCTGCTCCCCACGCAGGGTGCCTGCCCGAGCATCGGGGCCTGCGCCCCTGCACCCTGGCTGGGCTGCTTTCCGGCAGGTGTCGGTCCGCATGGCCAACTCTCCCACATGCCAGAGCTCTGTGCTCGAATCTTCCCAGTGAGCCTTCTCTGAGCAAGTCGCCCCCTTCAGCAGCCAGCGGCCAGGGCCCCAGTGCCCGCCCATCTTGTGTGTGGCTCCTGCGCTGCCACCAGATTGGGCCTGTGGAGGCAGGGGTGATCGTCCGATCTGGTCGCTAAGTCCCAAGTCCCAAAGCAAGTTTCCCACAGGAAGGGGCATGGCTTTGTTCCCAGTGGCCAGGCCCTGTTTCACTCTGCCCCCCCCACCCCACTTTCCCATATCCACGCTAGACAGTTGCCAACACTTTCTGGGCCTCACCTGGTTCCCTGCTTTCTAGTTAAATGCCCCAAACAAGTCTGATGGCGCAAGTGAATGGCTACACTGCAAATGTTACACCCGCAGGGCCAGGAGGCCTGTCTCCCCCTGCCCCCTCCGGGTCTGCAAGGAGGTGGGCTGCCCCTGCAAAGGGCCACGGCAGAGTGAGCTTTAACCGCAGTTCAAGGAAACCCTTCCCAGGCCCCAAGACAGGCCCCAGGTCTTCCATGTCCCAGAGACGTGAGGCCTGAGCTGTCCCAAGGCCGCTGTGCTCCCGGTTGCTGGATTCTCTTTCCACTCCGATCCAGGTCCTGGGGGGCAGGCGGCGGCTGGAGATGCCCACCCCGATGTCACATCTCCCTTCCAACCGCGGAACGGAACGCAGTGTCTGAATGTGACAGAGTCATTGACTTGACAGAGGGAAAACTCATTGTTACCCCAGGTAACGCTCATCTGCAGGGCCACATCTCCGGGCCAGCAGCTGCAGACCGGCCTCAGGTCTCAGACAAACTGGACTACCAGTCTCGGACTAGTCTGGGCTACCGTAGGAATAACAGCAGGCTCCTTGCTCCTTACTGCTGCAAACACACATCAATGCGTAAGGCAGATACATGTCAACAAACTGAAGGACACTATTTTTCCCAGCCAGCCTGGGTGGGAAAAAGACACCTTAGCTTGAATGAAACAGTCGTGGCAGCAGCAGCTCACACTGAGCACGCTTCACTCCCATGTAGCCCGAGGGGCGGTTCCCCCCCCCTCCCCCCCCGCCACTTTCCTAACAGCTAGGAAACCTGCCAAGTCTGTGGAGCTTGGGTGCTGTGTGGCTTCATGCCCACGCGGATTTGAACCCCCGGGGTTTGACTCCAGAGCTGGGCGTCGTAACTGTTGCTGCCCACTACCACCTGAGCCAGGCCGGTTGCCACAGGTGGGTGTGAGCCCGGAGGAAAGGCACCTGTATAAACGTGGGGAAGCCGTGCGCCCGATGGAGTGTGACTGCGGGCGGGGGTGAAGCGGCAGTCGGCAGAGCGGCAGGAAGGCAGGCGTGGAAGTCAAAGGTCAGGCGTGAAAAAATGTGCTGGAAATCCCTGTCCTTTGTTCACTGAATACCAGCAAAACTCATCTGACTTCAGACGCCTTCATTACCTCTCAGTTTGGGCACTTAAATACGTTAAGAGAGAACAGCGTCTTCAGTGAGTGTCATTTTTAGTGATGGTCGACCTGCGTTTCAGGGTCATCTGAGGCGGGAGCAAAGCTGTCCTCAGCTGGGCAGCAACCCACTTGTGTTTGCTGCAAAGGGCGCTGCTGCGAAGGCAGGCACCCCGACCTGGGGCTGGGCAGGGTGCGGGGTGCTCCTCGCTGAGGCCGAAGCGCCCTCCTGGGAGATGCAAGGCCACCCGGTTCCACTGTGCTCATGCCCTTGCGGATTTCCTGCCCTGCACCTGAGCAGGTGCAGGGCCAAGGACTAAGCAGCTTTCGTGCAGAAGCCCGGTTTAATCAGGTTTGGCATTTTTAAGGTATTTTAGGGTTACCTACTGCCTTTAAGGTGCACTGGGCCCAGGGCCCAGAGAGATTAGAGAACAGAAATTAATTGTAAAGACCCCTCACAGGGAAGCTAAAAAGCCCTTAACTTGGACCGTAGCACTCATACCACAAATACTGCACCCAGGTGGCCTCCAACTGGGCCCCTCCAACCCCTTTCCCAGGGGTCGGGCACAGTGATCTTTTTTCCTTCCTCCCTCCCCCCAGGGTGTGTTGAGAGAGAGAGAAAGAAACAGTGATCCGGTGGCTTCCTGCATGCCCCTGGCTGGGGACCTGGGTCTGTGCGCTGACGGGGAGTCAAACCTGCAGCCTATGGGGGGAGAGTGCTCCAACCAACCGCGTCACCCGCCCAGGGCACAATCATCTTTTAAGACAAAGGCCAGCCCAGCCCTGCGCTTTGGTCTGGCCTGTTCAGTGGCTTCAGGGCAGCAGACACGGCTCTGCGCGGTCTCGCTGCTGCAGGAGCACCGCGGGCGAGCAGGGAGCAGGGAGCCAGGCCGGCTAAGCCTGCGTTCGCTGTTGGCGTGACCGCGGGCTGAGCACCTGTCCTCTCTGTGCCTCAGGTTCCCTTTCTGTAAATGGGGACGGTGCAGCAACAGTCTCGTGGCGCAGTTTGGAGAGTCGAGCAGTACCGCGCACGGCACAACACAGCGCCGGGCCCACAGCGAGTTCTGCGTGAGCTGAGCGCCGGACTGTCCCCCGGCCCCGCCCGCGCGGCCCCTCTGTTCTGCCCTCCAGCGGTGCTGGGTCGGGCAGGCCCCAGCCCCGCCCCCCTTCCTCTGCTGGGAATACCCGCACCCCCAATCCCCCCAGCTCCTCTCCACGCCACCCTTCTCCGTCAGCTCCGCCCGCACTCGGTGGGGCAACCTGTCCAGTGCAGCCCTGCGGAAGGGCTGCGGGGTGCGGGGTCCGGAGGCCCAGCCGAGTGTGGGCATCGGGGAAGCCACAGAGGATCTTGGTGTGAGCGCGCCCGGGCGTGTGTGGGTTTCAGACAGACGGCGATTTTAGGGCAAACATGCCCCGTGCGCGTGTGAGACGTCCTCCAGGTGTATTTGTTCCCGATCTGACGCCCGGATTTAACCGGCGTCCTGGGCTTCCCCTGCCAGCGCTGCTGCCAGGAGGTCCCCGCTCACAGCCGTTCACACTTATGATGGACAAATGTGACCTTGTCCCCGCCAGCACGTCGGCTCTGAGGGCAGGGCCAGACCTGGCCTTCCGCGCGCACAGGCGCGCCTCGGAGACCTTGCCGGCCGCCCCAGACCCCCAGCCCGATGGCGGGGCGTGACCTCTCCGCGGGGGGCCCCAGTCTGCGCGGCGAAACCGCTGCGAGGCGCACCAGAGCCCAGAGCCACAAAGCGGGGCGCGCCGGGCCGGAAAGCAGCGCCGTCGGGCCGGGGCTCGGGCGCCCCCTGTTGGCAGTCCGCTCCGCTGCGCGCCCCTCCGGGAGGGCCCGGCCTTCCGAGCCAGGCTCCGTGGCCGCCCGGGCGCAGGTGCTGGACGACGCTGCCGCCATCTCCCGCGCGGGGGCATCGTCCACGTCCCCGCAGCCGCTGTAAAGTAGCCGCACTAGCTCACGTTCGAAGGGCACTGGGTCTCGCCCCTACAGCACTAGACTCTCCCGTTTCGCGGGAAAAGAGGGCCCGGGGAGGCCAGCAGCTTGCCCAAGGAGACCCAGAGCGGGAGAGGCTTTCCTCTCGGCTTCGGGCTCTGTCCGCTGCGGGGCCGGGCCAGCGGGGCCGCGTGGCAGTCAGAATTCTGGGTTCTTCCCCCTCACCCTGGGCGCTTCTCCCCCAGGGGGTCTGATGCCTGATCCCCGCCTAGATTCAGGGGCTCCCGCCACGACGGTTTGCCTGGCAGCCTGAGAGGGGGCGGGAGGCCTGGCACCTGCGCTCTCACGTGCACGTGATTCTCAGCTCATCGCTCAGGTTACAAAACACACCCTTAGCCCAGAGACCAAAGGCTTTGCTCAGATTCACAAGGAAATGGGGGTGATGCTGACCAGAACCCGAATCGGTCCTTTTTCTTCCACCTGCCCAAACCCACTGAACTTCTGAAGACAAAGATTCACACTCCGATTCCTCACGTTTGAGGGGGTCTGTTTGTTTGTTTGTTCCTGGACTGGGGTGAGGAAGGTTCTCGGCTGGCACCTAGTAATTTCACCTCTTGGGGGCCTCTGGGCTTCCTGCCCCTGCGACAGACCCGGAGGGCCCCCAGGTGCTGCTGGCGCCACCAGGGCCCGTCTCCTGAAGGGTCCAGCTGCTTCCAGGGCGGGGCGCTGCGGACTAACCCGGCAGGCCCTCCAGCCTGGACGCCGCCCCCCACCCCTGCAGCTCTGCTTCCTGGGGCTCCCGCAGGGAGGGACACTTCCCCTGAGGACAAGTCCCCGCTGAAGCCGGGATAAGCAGGAAAGGACAGAAGATACGACCATTCGATAAAGTGGGAAATGCGCTCCGCCCTCCGACAGGGTGGCGCGTTTCTGAACCGCCCCAGCCTACTCGGTGCGGGGTGGCAAGTGCGCAGACCCGCGCTCTAGGCGAGGCTTCTCTGGCCGGACTGGCCGTGAGGTGACCGCTGCGCAGAGCCCCGTGCACGGAGGGACGCTGGCGACTCGCGTCCTGCCTAAAACAAAACCACACGCGCAGTTGCACCGGGGTCGCTGCAGAAGACCCGCGGGCTGGCAGAGTCGGCGCTGCGTGTGGGGCTGGACCAGAGCGGGCAGGGAAGGTCAGGCCACCTGGCCCAGGAGCGGCTAGGGGCCCCAGAACAAGGTTCTCCGCGGGAGCCGCGGGGCCGCCCAGCGGGGCCCTGCGCTCACCGGGCCGCCCCACCCCCACGGCCGCGGGGTCTGAGCTCGCACTCCTGCCGCGACCCCGCTCGGTTGCCCGGGTAACGCGGGACGCGCGCCCAGCCGGCGGAGAAGGGCTGGTGTGCTGCCGCGGGAGCCCCGCCTCCTCCGGCCCGCAGGCCGCGCGCTCCGCGGCGGTAGTTTGGCCGGGAAAGCGCGGCGCCCCGACGCGGGGGCGCAGCCAGTGAGAGGTCGAGGGCGTGGCGCTGGCAGCTACTTAGGGCCTCGAGGCCCAGCCGGCTGGGCTCCTGCGCACCCTGGCACGCGCGTCCCGCCCGCCGCAGCCGCGGAGTGGCGGGGCGGCCACCGGGACGCAGCATGGTGACCCCATGCCCCGCCAGCCCCGCCGCCCGGGCTGGGAGAGGAGACAACGACCAGTGCCTGCGTGCCCCGGTCAAGAAGAGCAGGCGCCCACGCCTCCGGAGGAAGCAGCCGCTGCAGCCGCTGAGCCCGTGCCTGCTCCCGGGGGACTCTGGCATTTGCGACCTGTTCGAGTCCCCCAGCTCAGGCTCGGATAGCACAGGCAGCCCCGCAGTCCCCGGACGGCGAGGCCCTGCCCAGCAGTCGGCGCAGCTGGATCTGCAGACCTTCCGCGACTACGGGCAGAGCTGCTACGCCTTCCGCAAGGAGCGGGAGAACCACTTCCACGCGCGGGAGGCGCTGGCGCGGCAGCCGCAGGTGAGCGCCGGTGGAGCCCCGGCCCGCTCCAGCCCGGGTCCTGGCCGCGTCCCAGCGGGAAGGGGGTAGACTTTACAGATGGAGCGAAGTGGGCCCTAGAGGGCTTAGGGGACCTTTTCGAAGCCTCCAAACTGGGTGTGGGGACGCAGTGGCACGCAGAGGAATTAAGACGGTTTCTAGGTTGAGTCCGGACTGCTACCGACCCAAGGCAAGGTAGTTAACAACCCCGAGCTTGTTTCTGCATCTGCGTGGTGGGGAGCCCCCGCCCCAACTGAGTTGCGGAGACGATTACGCTAGGGGCTATTACGAGCTCGGCACAGGGCCAGGCGTGGGTCCAGGTGTCCTGGCGCCCAGCCCGGCTTTTTTCGCCGCGGCGCGGCCCGTGCTTCCCAGTTTACACGAATTTAGCTTTTTCCTCTTCCTCCGGGGAAGCTCCCTGGGTCTCCATGGCTCGTGCCTTCCGCAGCTCCTCTCTGCCCTAGGCTCAGCCGGCCGCCTCCCCTTCCTCCCGGTAGGTAACCGCGGAGTCCCGCTGCAAGCTCCTCAGCTGGCTGATCCCGGTGCATCGCCAGTTCGGCCTCTCCTTCGAATCGCTGTGCCTGGCGGTGAACACCCTGGACCGCTTCCTCACCACCACGCCTGTGGCTGCGGACTGCTTCCAGCTGCTCGGGGTCACGTCCCTGCTCATCGCCTGCAAACAGGTACCTGCCCGCCGGGCACCAAACTCCCCGCCCTTCTGGCCGCCGCGTTCTCCAGCGCACGCGATTTAGGGGCGGGCTCCCTGAACTCGTCTGGCAGACGTTTGCGATCTTACCCGCCCCGCAGCCTCACCTTCACAATCACCCCCAAGCCCGAAATAGGCCGCAGTCAGTCCCTAAGGTCAGTGCCAACAGCTCTTTGAAGTGCCGCTATTCCAGTCCCTTTGAATTTTCTCAAACCTTTTTTCAGTTGGGCAGTAGTTAAAGATGTGCTGGAAGCCCAGCGCAGGTGACTTAAGTGGAAGTAATGGCCTGGTGAAGCCCCAGCCGTCTCGCTGGAAGGGATGGGGGGGAGCCCCGGTTTCTCCCGGGTTTGAGGCTGGGGTGCACCTTGGGCGCGCGAGGGCTGAGCGCCCTGTGCCGCAGGTGGAGGTGCACCCGCCTCGCGTGGAGCAGCTCCTGGCCCTGTGCTGCGGCGCCTTCTCCCGGCAGCAGCTCTGCAACCTCGAGCGCATCGTTCTGCACAAGCTGCGCTTCAGCCTGGGCGCGCCCACCATCAGCTTCTTCCTGGAGCACTTCACGCACGCGCGCGTGGACGCCGGGCAGGCCCGGGTCTCCCAAGCCCTGGAGGCACAGGCGCTGGCACAGGCGGTGGCAGAACTGAGCCTGGCCGACTATGCTTTCTGCAGCTACGCCCCCTCCCTGCTGGCCATCTGTTGCCTGGCGCTGGCAGACAGTATGCTCCAGCTCCCGCTCTCCGTGGACTTGAGCCTGGGCGGCCACCCTGAGCCAGAGCTTCAGGACTGCCTGGGCAAGCTGCAGCTCCTAGTGGCCATCAATGGGACCTCCCTGGCTCATGTGCTGCCCCTCCAGATCTGCAACAAGTGCAGCCTGTCCATGAGCTCGAAATAAAGTTGGCCCTGGGTCTCCTTTTAGCTCCTGGGGCTGGGCCTCTCCCACTGCTGTGAGAGGATGCAGTGTTGGCCCACAGAGAGGAGGTCCGGGCTCCGCATGGTCACCAGCTTGTCCTGTGGGTTGTAAATAGTGTACGATATTAGCGTCTGGTCGCTTATTTATTTTGCTGAGAGCACAGGAGAGAGCCGTCTTTGCCCAATAAACAGGCTGTCTGTCCTGATATGTCTGAATGCTCCCCTTGGGTTTCTTTGTCGCCTGGAGGGGTGGTGAAGGCCTCTGGGCAACAGAGGCTTCAGCAACAAGGCAACAGTTGAGGGGCCCTGCCTCCCCCTGCCCTGCCCCCGCTGCACTCCGTAGTTGGCATCGCTGCCTGTGCAAGAACGCCAGGTCAGGCGAGGCCCAGGTGGAATCACGGTCACCTGAAGGCCTGTATCCTGTGACAGCCACCCCCTCCCCTGGCCAGAGGATGAGGCCAGCTCACCCCTAGAAATCCGAAGGGGTGCTGGGGTATGAGGCCAACAGAGCCCGCACCAGCCCGTGCTGTCCGGAGGGGCCAGGGTGCCCACGCTGGTGCCAGCGGCCCCCCTGGGAAGCTCTGCGGCCCACGCAGGTGCACTAGCGGAGCAAGGGCAGGGCCTTGGCAGCTCACAGGTGCTGCAGATCGAGGCCTTGTTGGCAGTGATGGCCACTACCAATGCAGCAGTTACCTTGCAGTCGGCTCAGCAGCTGAGCTGCTCTCACACCTGCTACCTGTGAGCCGGGCAGTAAGCAGGGCTCTTCCGGGTACCCAGTGCATGGGGCGCTGTGCTCAGCACTCCCCGTTTCAGCCCGAGGCTTTTATAAGGCACAGTGTCTAGTACCTCACTTTTCAGAGAGGGACATTGGGCCGCAGAGAGGTCAACTGTGGGGCGTCCAGGAGTAGAAGGCAGGTGGTCTGCATTGCCTTCGCTCACCCACCCTTAGTCACTCTGCTCAACTTCCCCCACCTCCAGGTTCCTGCAAGTGCTCAGAAAACACTCTTCCCCTGGCAGGAGGGGTGGTCAGGAGGCAGTGTGATATACTAATTAAACAGGTGGACTCCGGAATCAGTTTGCTGGGCAACCTTAAGCAAGTCTAGTCTCTCCTGTTAAGACAAGAACGCCAGCAGCTAGGGCTGAGGTGATGAAGTGTCCACTCGACGCCCCCAGCACAGGCCCTGGCACCTAGCGAGTCTTCAAGGAGGCTGGTGGCGGCCTGCACAGCGAAAGGGGTGGAGGGGAGTTACTCAGAGAAACAACTTGGAGACAGAAATAGAGATGAAGCAGCCCTGGCTGGTGTGGCTCAGTGGACTGAGTGCTGGCCTGAGAATCAGAGGGTCACCCGTTCAATTCGAAGTCAGGGTACATGCCTGGGTTGCCAGCCAGGTCCCCAGTAGGGGGCGCACGAGAGGCAACCACACATTGATGTTTGTCTTCCCTTTTCTTTCCCTTTCCGTCTCTCTAAAGATAAATAAAATCTTAAAAAAAAGAAATAGAGATGAAGCAAATACAGGAAAATGTTGCCGGTTGGAGAATACACTGTTCATGGTACTGTACATTCAAATTTTCTGTATGGTTGAAAACAAAGTTTTTTTTTGGGGGGGGGGTCATGCTCTGTTGCATTTAGAACTAAATGTATGACAAGTATGCACAAATAAAAAGCAAACAAAGAAAATTTAAAGAATATTCCTCACACTTCTTTCCCTGTGCACCCTCCAGCGCTGTCCAGAGCCAGGAGCACCCCGCTCTGAGCCCCTGGGGGACGGTCTCTCCTGACGTGCTGATTTGCTCTCCAGGAGCTTGCTCCTCCTGGGCTCAGGGAGAGGGAAACGGTGATCCCCAAGCTCTTTGAGGAGAAGCTGGTGTGCAATGGTGAAAAGGAGAAAAATCACATCATCTGTGCCAGATTCCAGAGTATCTGGAGCCCTCAGCCTGGCTGTGGGGTGGGCGGAGGGGACTGCTCTCCTGCCAAAGTGTGGCTTTGGGAGGAGGGGTCTCCACCAGCGTCACCCCACTGCTCAGCCAGAATTGCTGTGTGTGCTGGTCTCAGAGCCACCCAGACTAGCAGCCGCATGACCATGCCGTCCCAGCTCCTGTCACCAGCTACTCCAGCGTGCATGTCTGCGTACCGTGCCCATGTTTTTCTGCACAGATGGGTGGAACTCACTGGTGGGAAATGAGCCTGTGGAAAATCGGCGATGGTCTCCACGGGCAGAGATCTCCCCAAAGCTTAGCTAAGAGCCCCCCACTCCCTTTGCAGATTGGGAAGTTGTTGAGGGTGGAGGATGGGCTGGCCGGTGCCAGACTGCTCAGGAACCACGGGGAGCAGGCGGCAGAGCCAGGAACAGGCTGTGGGCTGCGGGAGGTGCCCCAAAACGGCTCCCTAAGACGACATCAGCTTGTCCACACACACCAAGAAGCACCAGTCGCGACATCTCATCCTCACAGCAACGCCCCTGAAGTCCATGCATGTCTTTCCTAAAGAGCTGGGGTTCATGGACCTGGTTCTCATCCTGGGCACTCCGACCCTACAGCCACAGCTGGTCACGGTCAGCGGCGTCACACCAACCCTAGCTGACCCGCCTCACCCTGCGGGGTGCCCCCACCGACAGACGATCTCTAAGTCGCTGCCAGTTCTCATTAGTGTTGGGGGTCTTGTTTACTAATCCGGGCAAAAAGGGTCTTCGGCTGCTAGTACTAGGCACAAGACACACGGTGCCCAAAGGGAGGTCACAGAGGCCCCAACTTCAGACGACGGTTCGGACTCTGTGGGTATGCGTGGTCCCGAGAGAAGCCCCTTACCCGGACCCGGAGATGCCCCTTCCCGGGACAGGCTCGGGCAGGCAGCCCTCACGGCGGCGGCGGAGCCGCCACCCAGAGCACCGAGGCCTCCGGGGCACAGCGGACAGAGCCCGGGGCTGCAGGGGCCGTGGGGCTATCCACCGGGGCGGCTTCCGAAACTGGAAGAGGGTCCGTGGGTTAGGCCCCCTTTCAAAGTCAAGGCTCAGGCGCTGCCGCCGCGAGAGAGTGGAGCTGGGGGCGCGGGGTCACTGGGCTCGGACCCCGGCAGGTCCCACGGGAGCGCGTCAAGGCTGGGAGAGCCCCCCTTGGAGTCTCGGGGGAGGGGGCACTGTGACGGGAGAGGGGCGCTGTGCCCGAGAGTTCTACGCCTCCCCAAGCCCCACAGGGCGAGGCCGACGCTGGGGTCTGGCTTTGGAAACGGCACGTTTGTGTCCTGCTCTGCGGCCGGGTGGGAAGAAAACGGGAGAGAACCCTCAACGGTGCATCCCTGCAGTCCAAAGGCGGGGAGGCGGCGCCCGTCCGCCCCTACTCTCCCTCCCTCCCTCCCTCCCTTTGGCGCGGCCAGGAGGCGGCGGCGCCAACTCTCGCCGAAAGGGCGCTGGCGGGCCCGAGCCCCGCGCTCGCGGCTCCCGGGGGAGCCGTTGCCGGGTCGGGTTGAGCGCCCCCGCCCCCGCGCAGACCGTCCGGGCTCCAGGCGCCACCCCCGGCGCTCCGGCGCGAGCCGCCCCTCCCGCGCGCGGCTTCCCCCGACCCTCGGCGCCACCCGGCCACGCGCCTTCCCGGAGTCCCGACGGCTCCCTAGCCAGCGGGCGCCCGGCGGAGCGCAGGGTGCGGGTCGTCGCCTCCGAGCTGTCGGCGGGGTTCTTGGGCCGAGGCCGGCGGGGAGGCGGGATGCAGGCGTGCGAGGGCGCGGCGGCGGGACGCCGGGCCTTCGACAGCATCTGCCCCAACCGGATACTGGAGCTGCGCGGCCGGGCCCCCGGCAAGCCCGGGAAGCCGGAGAGGAAGGTGGGGCGGGGCCCGAAGCCCGGCGGGGCCGCGCGCCCTGGGCCCCGAGGGCTGACCTGCACTCCGTTTCTGTGCCCTCCTAGTTCGACCCTCCGCGGACGTTCTTCTCCGGCTGCAGCGGCGGGAGCCCGGTGTCGGTGTACGAGGACCCCCCGGGCGCCGAGCCCGCTGCGCTGCCTGGTGAGCCGGGTGGCCCTGCGCGCGACCCCTCGGGTTCCCAGGGCTGTACAGGTGGGGCGCACGCGGCGGGGAAAAGCTGCTCTGCCCGGGTCCCTGCGGCCTGGCGGCGATGCCAGGGGCCCGCCGTGGCCGGAGGCTCACGATCCGCCGGGCGCGCCTCCGGTTCTTCCCGCGCAGCGCTCGCCACCATAGACCTGCAGGACCTCGCCGACTGCTCGCTCCTCGGGCCTGACGCGCCGCCTGCCGGTGACTTGGCCGCCTGGCAGGTATCTCCCTTTCCTCGTGGCTCCCCTCTGCCTCCGGGGCCCAAACCCTGGCTTCGGAGTCACGGGGTGTGTTTCCGCAAAGGCTTGTCGCCCGTGGGGAGCGCAGACACGTCTGGCTAGTGAGGGTACGTGGGGCCGGAATCGGGTCCCGAGGATGAGATTTCCTCCCAATAAGTCACGACGGCCGGCCGCCTTCTCAGAGCTGTTCTGACCGGTCCGGGCAGGGGGTTCACCAGGAGGGCGCCCCGCCAGACCGGTCTCCTGGTCTCCTTATCCATTCCCCGGAGCTTCAATCGTACACCCAGGCACCAGGCGCTCGCTTGGCATCTGACGCGCCCTCTCCGGCCTTTCACGCACCTTCCCCATCTCCCGGCTGTCTAAGGAGTGTGGAGATCGGAGGGTACCTTGCGGATCAAGACTGGGAAGGACGAAGAGAGTTTACACTTGGCAGGAAGCGGGAAGAGGAACAAAGGACTCAGAGAAATCCACAGAAAACGCTGCTCTCTGCTGGGGGTCCCTGCAGCAGTTCTGAAAAGTTTCTTTTTTCTTCCCCTCCAAAGGCTCGCATTACTTACCCTCATGAGACAAAGAAGCATTTGACTTTTTTCTTTCCCCGAAAACCCATCTTCTTACTTCCACGCCACTCTAGCGCTGGCCAGCGCTGACCCTCCCAAGCACTGGTGCCCGGCAGGCCCGAGGCCTGCTCACCTAGAGATGTGAAGTGCCCTGAAGGACAGACAGTCCTAGCTAAAAGCAACCCGGAAGAGTACCAGTCCCAGCTTCCTGGCAGCAGGTGCTGGGGACAGGAGGCCCCTGGGACAGACCCAGCACGGAGCCCTCTCAGATATGACTGCCTCCTACAGCTGCCATCGGTGGGTGATGGAGCAGAGTTTCCCAGGGCTCCCCAAGTGCCCCTGAGAACTGGGACAGAGCCCAGGGGTCTCTGGGGGAGGTGGCCTGCGAGAGCAGAGGTTGTCCAGGAAAAAGGTAAGAGTGGGCGAAGGCCTGCGGGGGCTGTTCTGCTGTTCCCTTTAGATCTGGAAGCTCAAAGAAGGAAAGACGGTGTCTGCGCCCCTCTTCCACGCCAGTGTGTCAAAATCCAAGAGGCTCTGGCTGAATTTTGCTTCAGTACACAGAACTGAAATGGGACCTTATGTCCGTGTTAGTCTTTGTTTTTGTCTGCTGTTGTGGTTGGAGAAATGCCAGATTTGTATGTAACTGGGAAGGTAGGATCAAAGTTCCAAGGACAGTGGTTACACAAGATGGCCCAAGAGGTCCAAGACTTTTCCCGGGGAAGACAGCTGGTGCAAGCCGTGGGGAGATCCCTGGCCTGTCCTGGACACATTTCCTGCCCCTCCTGCTGGGGGAGGCGGACAGAGAGAGAAGTGCCCTGGAAATGTCCAACATGGGTCACGAAGTGGCCAGCACAGAGGGTACATTTCCTGCGCCCCAGTCGCTGTTAGCCTCCAGGCCCCTCGTGGCCAGGACTGGTCTACAGTCTCTACGGAGAGGGTGACCTCCCTGTCCTTGGCAAAGGAGTCTCCTCTCCTCTCTGGTTCCTTCCACCAGGGCAGGACTCGTGCTTGGGCATTTCCAGGGCCCTTGGCCTCTCCTTCCTCAGCCCCTTTTCTCTGCAGCTTCAGTCCCCAGCTGGTGCCAGCGGCCACCCTGAATGAAGCCCTCGTCCCTGAGGAAAACTGACTTGGACAGTCTTTGAAGCCAGGGTCAGAATACATTTTCCCCACAAATACCTGAATAGTATAAAGATGGGCTTTAGCGAGGAGAGTATGACAGATGCAAAAGAATCTAACAATCAACACTAGGACCATGAGCAGAATAGAGATTTTTGGTGGGCACACTGGAGGCGCCCCCCACACCATGTCCCCCAAAGACTGCTTCCCAGTGTGGCTGCACTGGAAGCCAAGCTTTCCTGAGAGGCAGGTGAAGCCAGAGGCACTGAGGTCTAGAGGCAGGAGGATGGAAAGGGGCGCCCGCATTCTGGGACAGGAGCCCCAATGCCACTGTTTCAGAGCTGGGCGACGTGGGGCAATTCAGTTTTTCTGAGCTGCATTCAGAGGAGTCGTCGTCGCGTCCTGGGCCCTGCCTGCTTCCCACATCGGTGTGAGAAGTAACGGAGAGACTCTGTGCAAAGAGTCTGCCAACCCTAAACGTTCAGGAATTAAGGGGATAGGAAGGTTCCTGGAGCCCCAGGCACAGGTTGCAGGCACCCAGGAGAGCGTCCCGTCCAAGACGCTGCAGGTGCGTCGCACTGCACGGGAAAAGTCAGCTCAGATTTTTTAAGAAACAAGAGCAAAAGGGCCACACCTGCAGCGTGCAGAACGGGAGCACTTTCCACAGCATCTCTGCCCTGTGGCTCAGCCTGCCCTTTCCCTTCCATAAGGGGAATGAGTGGTCTAGTGTGACCGAGCCTGGGCGCAAAATACGGCCTCAAGCCCTGCCCTGTGAGGCCCTGCACCGTGTCGGGTCCTGGGACGAAGGACAGGGTGTTGGGTGTTCGCGCAGCGGGCTCCAGGACCTAGAGCGGTGGCTCCCCGGCTGGGGGCAGGTGAGTAGGTCCGCAGGTTGCGCGGCGCAAGACCGGCGCGCCGCAGGAAGCTGATTGGCTGGTGGCCGGCCAATGGGCGAAGCGGGGTCCGGACCCGGCCGACTGCGCGAGGCTGGGCGCAGGGTTGCGGCGCTGAGCGCGGAGTGCCGAAACCTGACACTGTAGCGCACAGTGGCGGCGCCCTGCGCGATCCTCGCGGACCGGGTCCCCACGTCGTGCGCCCCGCCCCGCGCCATGGCGGTGCAAGGCTGCTGGGTCCCACGTCTCGGATGGGGCTTTGATTGTCAGGTAGGAGGCGCAGCTGCGAGCGCGAGTGCGTGCAGACCCGCCGCCGGGCGGAGCCGAGCCCCCAGCACAGCTGTTGGAGTAGGAAGTGTCCCGGGCCTGCCAGACTCGACACTGAGTAGTTTACACCTCTGGTTTATTTCAGAGCCTCGCCGCCCCGCACACGGCGGCGGACTTCGATCTGCAGGGTTTCAGAGACACGGTGGAGGACCTCACTGCAGGCAAGTGAAGTCTCTGCAGTTCAGTAACGGCGGGCGGTCCCCACCGCAGTGAGACCGGTTCAGATTTCATGGCCCGGAAGGCGGTAAACCCAGCAACTCGTCCAAGGGCCAGGCTCTTTGATATTTGGAGGACCCCGGGCTTCCTAGTGGAGAAGATGAATCGGAGGGTCTCTAGCGCTTTCTCAGTTTGCTAGTGTGAGTTCTGGGACAGGGGCCCCATTCTGCCCTGCAGTCCAGAGAGGCGACTGGCAGGGGTGTGCAGAGCTGAGGACTTGTGTGACTTCAGGCAGGTTGAGCGTCTGCTGCGTGTGTGCAGGTATCACGAAGGGCCTGGGAGTCGTGGGGATGCGGAGCGAGGGCTGCTTTACTTACTGAAGAGAAGTCTCCACGCAACCCTACATCTGCGTGCCATTTTGTCCCTGTCCCAGCGGGCGCAAGCCTGAGGCTGCAAACCCAGCTCCCACTCTCCCGCAGACTCGTCCTCCTTGATGTCGCCTACCCCGGCCAGCAGAGACTTCCCCTTCTCTCCTTGCGACACACTGCCCTACGGGCCCTGCCTCTCCCAGTTGCTGGACCCGCTCGCCCTGCCGCCACCGCGCCCTGCGGACGCGCTCCGGTCGGAGCAGTACTGGAAGGAGGTGGCCGATCAGAACCAGAGGGCGTTGGGGGACGCGCTGGTTGAAAACAACCAAGTAGGGACTCTGGGCTGGCGGTTGGCAATCCTGGGGCGGGACAGGGTGTGGGCTCGGGGTCGTGGGAACCAGTGGGCCCGCGGGTGGCTCACGGAGCTGCCCTGGCTCCAGGACCCTACCTCAGTTTACAGCTTCACTAAGTGGGAATGCTCTTAACCAGCCAGGTTTTTAACAGGGCCACCCGTGTTTATTGAGGGCTTTCTGTGTGCCTGGTATTGTGCTTCCCAATGTACGTTCTCCTCGCCTTTAATGCCATGTCCTTCGAACTAGACACTCTTACTAGCCCCGTTTTGGAGGTAAGGAAACTGAACTATAGGAAGGTTGAGCTTCAGAGGCGGAACCTGTCTGCCTGTTGCCCAAGTCACTTACTCTTCACCACCAGCCACACCAAGGGTTGGTTGAGATGCATTTTGTGCAAATGCTTTGTTTAAAAAGAAAGTTCTAATTCTCACCAGTATAACTACCCCCGGCCCCTTTCCTGATTGGACGTTTGGATCGGGTTTCACTCGTGCAGAGCACACTGACAAGGCCTAGAGCGGTGCCTGCCACTGAGTGTCCCGATCTCCCGCAGCTGCACGCGACACTGACCCAGAAACAGGAGGAGATCGCGTCGCTCAAGGAGCGCAACGTGCGACTGAAGGAACTCGCCAGTCGGACCCGGCACCTGGCCTCGGTGCTGGACGTAAGAGGGGCGCGCATGTGGGTTGCTGCGGGCAGTAGGAAATGTCCTGTACATCCGGCCGCCCACTCCCAAAGTGGGGCCGGGGCGAGGTGGGGAACGAAGAGGCCAGCTGGGAGCCCATGGAGTCACTTGCCGGGGCGCAGCTGAAGCGTGCCCAGGTGTCCTCTGCGTGCCCAACGCTGGCCCCAGGCGGCGCCCCTCCTCGTCTCTTGTAGAAGCTGATGATCACGCAGGCCCGGGATTGCGGGGCGGCCGCGGAGCCCTGTCTGCTCAAGGCCACTGCCAAGAGGAGCCTGGAGGAGTTGCTCGTCGCCTCGGGTCAGGACTGCGCGCAAGTGGACGCCATCCTGAGCGACATTTCTGAGCACTGTGACGAAGTGTTGCAGAGCCGCGACCCCAAGCGGCCCCGCCTGCAGCCGGAGTCCGCGAGCCTGACCCGCCCGCCCGGGCAACTGCACGGTGCCTTCAGGGGGCTGCTCACCGACTGCGGCGTGCGCGCGCTGGACCTGAGCCAGGGGGAGCTGGAGGAGGGCGGCTCCTTTTGCACCCCCATCCGCAGCCACAGCACCATCCGCACCCTGGCCTTCCCCCAGGGCAACGCCTTCACCATTCGGACGGCCAACGGGGGTTACAAATTCCGCTGGGTCCCTAGCTGAGCTGGCATGCGGCCCCTCCAAAACATTGCCGGGTATCCTGGCCGCAGCGCCTGGAGGCTCAGCGCGCGTAGCGGGAACTGTTTCTTGCGCCCGGCTTTTCAGACTCCCCCAGCGGGGCCAGTGCACCTGACACTGACTTTTCCAGGTGCAAATCTCAACACAGACGCACTGCAAGTCCTGTACAAACACGGTCCATCCCTCCCCTTCCACCACGAAACAGCGCGAGTGCACGCAGAAATGAGCACACGCGTGCGTGTGTGCCGCAGTGCGTCGCCTTCCATTCCGTACCGTCTGAGCTGGCAGGGGCTTAGAAGCCGCTTGGCTGTTTTATAACATAAAGTGCCCTGGTTTTGTGAGAGGGAAAAGGAGGGTTTAAGACGTGGAGACATTTATTCTACAAGAGGCATTCTTGGACTTAGGGTCCCTCACACGACTCGGGGTGCACATTTTTTTTTCTTAAAGGTTTCACTTATTTATTTTTAGAGAGAGGGGAAGGGAAGTAGAAAGAGAAGGAAACATCAACGTGTGGTTGCCTCTTGAGCACCCCCACTAGAGGACCTGGCCTGCAGCTCAGGCATGTGCCCTGACTGGGAATCGAACCCTCAACCATTTGGTTTGCAGGCCTGTGCTCAATCCAGTGAGCTATACCAGCCAGGGGGATGCACATTTTTTTAAATCACATTTTTATTTTTATTTTTAAAATATTTTATTTATTTTTAGGCAGAGGGGAAAGGAGAGAGAAGAGAGGGAGAGAAACATCAATGTGTGGTTGCTTCTCATGCGCCTCCTACTGGGGACCTGGCCAGAAACCCAGGCATGTCCCCTGACTAGGAATTGAACTGGTGACCCTTTGGTTTGCAGGCCGGTGCGCAATCCACTGAGCCACACCAGCCAGGGCTGGATGCACATTTTGTCACTCACCCCCACTCCCTCCCGGTCCTGGAAGGACACTTAACTGTGTTACTATTGAAAACTTCTATTCTCGCTACCAGAGTAAAAAGTTAGGAGAGGAGCCTAAAATTGCCTATGGGCAATTAAGTGGAGAAGAATGTGGGTTCTCTGAGGCTGCGCACTCTGAACAGGGTAGGTGCCGCACACGTTTGTCTGTAGTGGCCACCGGTGTCATTTTGTAAGATGTAGGGTAAGTGTTTACTTTAATTCTGCACACAGTTTTGCCTAAACAGAATAAGCACACAAAAGACACACTTTGTTGATAAAGACATAAGTTGATTTAAGAAAATGGCATATCCCACATAAAACAGTGTTCGTAGTCATGGCCAGAAGCCAAGTGTGGAAGCCTTGGCAGAAGCGGAGCCGTGCTGGAGTTCTAAGGAGAGAGCTAGGGTCCGCCTTTGTCTGACACATGTTTCCGCTTGATCTTCCAAGCGAAACTTCCGTGCTGCGTGCTGCCTTCACTTTGAGTGTCTTCTGCTCCCTTTCGGGTGAGGCTCCCTTTTCTTCTCCGTTGTGAAATTCTGTGAGTAGCTATGTCGGTAGTCATTTGTCCAAGTTCTTAGCTCGAGGGCTTCTTGTTGGGGCTCAGCTCGGGCGACTTTCCAACCCCGTGAAGCCACACTGCTGACGGGGCCAGCCGTCCGCTTGGGCAGGGGCAGAACCTGCTCCTCCAGTTTGTCCTGTGTGCGGCTATCTGTGTTTAAACAGCCATTCAGAAAGAGAGGGAAAAAAAGCGATGGAAGGGACCGAATTTCCTCATACTTTGTCTAACAAGTGAACTTAAAAACACACTGGCTGAGACTTCTTATCAGCTCAAATGTCAGGCCAGCTTGTTCAGGACCAGGGTAAAAGCATAAACACAAAAACAAAACAGAATGAGAGTCCTCAGCTTGTGCCAGGAAACAATCAGCGTGTCCGAAGTTCTTTTCCTCTCCACTCAACTAGTATTTCCATAATGCATTAGCTTCAATGACTGAAAAGTTAAAAAAAATTGTGTGTGTTTTTTTCTATTTGTTTTATGCCTGGGTTTTTTCTTTTTTTGGCTTTAAAAACATGTTTTTTTATTGTTGTTCAAGTACATTTGTCTCCATTTCCCCCCACCAGTTCCCCACCCCCATCCTCACTTCCCACCCTTGATCCTAACCCTCTTGGTTTTGTCCCTGTGTCCTTTATAGTTGTTCCTGAAAACCCTTCCCCCCTTTTCCCTCATTACCCTCTTCTACCTCCCCTCTGGTTACTGTCAGCTCTTAATTTCAATGTCTCTGGTTATATTTTCTTGCTTGTTTGTTTTGTTGATTAGTTTCCACTTATAGGTGAGATCCTATATTTGTCTTTCACCGCCTGGCTTATTTCACTTAGCATGATGCTCTCCAGTTCCACCCATGCTGTCGCAAAGGGTAGGATCTCCTTTCTCTCTGCTGCGTAGAATTCCACTGTGTAAATGTACCACAGTTTTTTGATCCACTCATTGACTGATGGGCACTTGGGTTGCTTCCAGCACTTGGCTATTGTAAATTGTGCTGCTATGAACATTGGGGTGCATAGGTTCTTATGGATTGGTGTTTCAGGGCTCTCAGGATATAATCCCAGCAGTGAAATTGCAGGGTGAAAAGGCAGTTCCATTTTTAGTTTTCTGACGAAATTCCATACTGTTTTCCACAGTGGTCACACCAGTCTGCAATCCCACCAACAGTGCACTAGGGCTCCCTTTTCTCCATATCCTCTCCAACAGTAGTTGTTTGTTGATTGTTTATGATGGCCATTCTGACCGGTGTCAAGTGGTATCTCATTGTGCTTTTAATTTGCATCTCTCTGATGGCTAGTGATGCTGAGCATCTTTTCCTATGTCTCTGGGCCCTCTGTGTACCAACTGCATGGGAAAACGTATTTGCCAATGGATTTTTAAACAATTACAGTTCTCATTGCTGTTCAGATTATAGCCCTGTAATTGTTATCTCCACCATTGGCAACGCCACTGCTTAAGCAGCTTCCCTCTCTGCGGGGGGTGGGGGAGGTGTTGTGGGCCACAGTGCTCCTGTGGACCAATGGCATAAATGACCAACTTTGCATGATTTAGCAATATTTGAGTTAAAAAATTAGATTTGTCCATTCAACAGACATTTGTTGAATGCTGCTGAGGATCTCTGTAATGCAGATGCTAAGAAAACAGTGAAGGAACCAAATGCAAAGACCTCGCCCCAGTGGATCTTTCTCCTGGGGAGAGACAAACACTAACTGGATATGTAAGTGCTGTGAAGAAGATGAGGATGGCGTCTTAGTTGGGGCCCCTCCAGTAAAACCCCAGAGACCGGAGGTTTAAACAACACACTTTTATTTCTCCCAGCTCTGGGTGCCTCAAAGTCCAAGTTCAGGGTGTCAGCTCCGTAGGGTTGTGATGGGGGTTCCTCTTCTTATGAGGGCACTAATTCCAGCCTGGGAACCCCACTCCCAGGACCTTCTCTAGACCTAATTGCCTCCGACAGGCCCGCCTTCAAATACCGTCACACCAGCTCTCAGACATCTTGGTTCTCAGGCCATTCGGTTCTCGACTATGTCGTTCATGGAAAAAATGTCTCGGTCATCATCTAACGAGACTTCAGGTCTCTATTCTCTACCGGACAACCCATTTGTGCTGATACTTGTGTCTCTCAGGTGACAAAGGAGATTTGGTTTTCAAACAAATCGCTTCTCGAACAGTTTTCTGGAATGAATCAGGCTCGAGAACAGAGGTTCCGCTCTACTGTCACGTTGGGGGTTGGGCTTTGATGTGGACTCCAGCCCTCGGGGTCCATGTGTCGTAGCTGTGATGAACGAGGAACAAATTCACATGGACGGCAGAAGTCCTATCAAGAAAAAGGGACAGCATGGCTGCTCTCTAAGTGGGAGAGAGGGTGAGGGCAGAGAGGGCCCCAACCCCTGCCTCAATAGGCTTTTGTTCATTTTCTGGGCACCTTACATCCAGGATGGCCCTCATTGACCAGGCACAGGTTCACTTCAGGTGGTTACCTTTTATAGACAACAAAGGAAAGAATGTTACTAATCACTTCAAAGAGAAGGACATTTGCAAATGCCAAGGGGAAAAGTGGTTGAACTGGTTACATTCCATCCTTGGGAGGTTTAGCACAGATCACAGTAAACCTTTGCTGCCTCAATTCAGGGTGAGGGAGTTTTAGCAAAAGCAAGCCTCTGAGTGGCCTAGGTACAATGCAGGCGTGGTTCCCCACGGGAGAACTGATCCGTGGGTCTGGCTCCTGTGTGCTGACATGCACCTGTCTGCTTTGGACAGAGCTGAGCTACGTTTGCCATTGTCAGGTGGATTGGTTCCCTATAGGGCTTCCTCTATGATTTGTCTCTCCCTCCCCAATTGGTTGCCTCTCACTCGTGTGTGCCCCAGCCAGGGACCGCACCAGCCAGGGCAGTGCCGTGCTGTCTTGGTTGCTGTAGCAAGTTTGAGATCGGGAAGTGTGAGGTCCCCCAGCTGTGTTCTTTTTCAAGTTGGATTTGGCAATTCTGGGCCTTTTGCATTTCCAAATGAATTTTAGAATCATCTTATTACTTTCTGGGTAAAAGCTAGCTGTGTTTTGATAGGAGTTGTGTAGAATGTGTAGATCAGTTTGGGATTGTTGCCATTTAAAAAATATTACATCTTTTGATACATGCATGCTTTCCTTTTATTTAGATCTCTTCAAACTTCTTTCAATAATGTTTTGTAGTTTCAGTGTATAAATCATACACTTCTTTTGTTAAATTTATATCTAAGCATTTTATTTTTGATGTCATTGTAAATAGAATTGTTTTCTTAGTTTCATTGCTAATGTATAGAAACACAATTGATTTTTTTGTACCGATCTTGTAACTTATAACCTTGTTAAATTAGTTCAATAATTCTCATAGTTATTAAAATGGGTCATAGGGTTTTCTATGTACACGTCATTTGTATGTACATGTCATTCCTGTGCCACGTCATCTGCAACAAAGGTAGTTTTGCTTCGGATCTGAATGCCTTCTATTTCTTTTTCTTGCCCTCCCTTGTGCCTCCAGCACAATGCTGACTGGAAGGGGGCTGAGTAGACCTCTTTGTCTCTTTGCTGATTTTGGAGTGAGACAGTCTGTCCCCAATAAGTATGACATTTAGTCTGGGTTTGTCATAGATGCCCTTTATTGGGTTAAGGAAGTTTCCCCTTTTCCCTAGTTTACTGAGCCTTTTGCACGAAAGGATGTTAAATTTTGTCGAATGGTTTTTATAAAAACAATTACATGGTTTTTGTCCATTAGGCTATTAAAATGTTTTATTACATTGATTTTTGGATCCAGGAGATTCTTGATGTAAGATAAGAGGATCAGAATTTCCTTTCCTGGGAAAACGTAAACTTAGAAATAAGGTTCAGAGACTTACGGTCATTCTAGCGGCAGAACTCTGGGCAAAGACCCCACACTGGGCAATGTCCAAGTCTTGGGGGTGGCAGCGGTCAGGGACGAGGGCTGTTGCGGGGGGGCCCAGGTGGTGACCATTGTGAGGTGCGCCCTGAATCCCGGAGGAGCTGTGCTGTCTGAGAGAACTGGTGACACTCTGGGCAGAGGACACCCGCTGTGGGGCAGGGGAAGCATGTAAGGGGGGAAGACTGACAACTGAGGAGCAGACAGCCCTCCCCTTCTCCCCGTGTAAAGAGGAGGGGGACGCTGGGGTTCGGGCTGAGTGTCAAGGGGTGAAACAGTTCTCCCGGGAGATCTCAGAGCTTTGGGGGGGACCAACTGCAGCTCCTACTCACCTTGAGGTCAGGACCACCCACAGCACGTAAAGTCTTTAAAAAAAAACACCCAACTCCCAAGATCAGAGATTTAGGGTTTCATTAACTACATGGTTTCTGTAGCTTTAACATTTTTTCCTTTTGCTTTTCTTTCCTTGGACTTGTTTTCTGAAAAAATGATATGCATCTAAAGCTACCATAGCTTTAATTGCTATTGATCTTTGTGGATATTACCTTTGTGCTGTTGAATCTCCTCTGCCTACTGTAAATCTTTGATTTCGGTCAGTTCTAAAGGAAATAACATATTTTACAATGTTTAAAACACAAAGCAGAAAATGTGGCTTTTGGGGACAGGTGACTCACTCCTTGTCTTGATCCCGTGTGATGGGGGTGGGCCTGCTCATTGTCACCCCCAGGCTTTGCCACTCCTGTAAGCAGGGCCTGGACCCCTGTGTGCCTTGGCCCCTGACCTGCAGTGGGGGTGAATCGAAGGCTGTCCACAAAGCGACAACCAGGAGCAAGGCACCCTCATCTGGTGACTCAGCAATGTTTGGAGAAGCTGAGCGGCCCCGAGACTTCCTGTTGGCCTGTCTCCACGGTTTGCTTGACTTTCAGGAGAAACGGGGTGGAGGGCGGTGTCTCCCAAAGGTCACCAGGTTGAAAGGGCGGTCACCTCCCCACGAGCCTTGGTCACTGTAGTGTCACTGGACATTAGGTACAAAGAGCAGAACAGGGAAATGCGTGGGAGAAGGTTTTTTTTGTAGAAACCCAAAATTAATCTTTTCTGAGAGTATAATGGTCATACGGCCAATCACTGCTCTTTGAGAGCAGCACATTATGTCTAAACAGGAAGGTCTAATCTACGTCTCTCCCTCTTCCCCACAAACCTCTAGATTTTATAAAAATGTCTATGAGTAAGAAACCATAAAGTAAGAGCATAAGACCTTAGAAAACAGGAAAGCCTGATATAATTAATGTAAATTAATATAATTAACGAGGCTTAAAAATGGCATTGTACTTCTCCTTTCCTCTTTTATTGAGTGATCAGGAGAGGAATTTAAGCAAGTGTGAATGGGGATACCACATATATTCAATTTACATAGTTATTTGTATTAAAATACACCATTTTTAATAACAGTGATACGTGTTTATTGTAGAAAAGGAAAATAAATCCAGCCATTTAACAGTTTATTAATTTAACTGATATATATTGAATACCTACTCTGTGCTAAGTGCTGGGTGTGTATGTGAAAAATGGAACAGGCCTGGATCTGCCCACGTGGGGCTGAGAAGCTGGGAAAAGAGGTAGGTGATACCCGGTAAACAGAAACACGTCATTTAAAATTGGAGGCGGCACCTTGATGAACGGAGACGAGAGTGAGAACAAGGCTGGAGAGCCCACTCACATAAGGAAACTCAGGGACTGCGTCTCTAAGGAAGACGTTTTAAGCATTTAATTTGAAACTGTATCAAAACAATACACACACGTGGTTAATAAATCAAATAACAGGGAAAACTGTCTGTGAGAAATAATCATCCGCCTCTCCCGCCCCACTGGCCAGAGGCCCCACGTGTCACACTCCCTTGCTAGTCTTGGCCGCAGGTCTAACCGCGGCGCTCAGCCCCGGCGCTCGCTGGGATCGCGGGAAGGTTTGGAGAGCACCGCCCGTGGGGCCCCGGCAAAGGTCCTGCTGGACAGCTGGGGTGATAGAAACATCGGACTCCGCTTTGGTTCTAGAGGGCGCACTTTAACGGGGTGCCCAGCCTCTGGCCTGTGAGCCGCACGTGGCCCAGGACGGCAGTGAATGTGGCCCTACACAAGACCGTAAATTTACTGAAAACACGATGAGATTTTTTGTGATTACGCGTCACAGTGTATTTAATGTGTGGCCCAAGACGACTGTTCTTCCAGTGTGTTGAAGAGATGCCAAAAGGTTGCACAGCCCTGCGCAAGATTTCGGATTTGAAATCTACTGAGATTTGTTTAATTGCCTCGTTTAATGTCTAAATTGGTGAATGTACCACAGGCATTAAAAACAATGTGTATTCTGAGGCTATTGAGTGTAGTCTCCTTTACATGCCAATTAGAATAAGGTGGGTAATATCATTGTTCATTTACATCCTTACTAGTTTTTGCTTTTTTGTTTCTTTAAAAGCCAGATTTAAAAAAAAAAAAGATCTTATTTATTTACTTTTAGGCAGAGGGGAAGGGAGGAAGAAGAGAGGGAGAGAAACATCAATGTGTGGTTGCCTTTCACATGCTCCCCACTGGGGACCTGGCCTGCAACCCAGGCCCGTGCGCTGACGGAATTGAACCAGTGCCAGCGCTCAATCCACTGAGCCACACTAGCCAGGGCTGGTTTTTGCTGTTTTGTTTTATCAAATACTACTAAAATCTCCAACTGTACTTGTGGAATTGTCTATTTCTTCCTTTTGTTCTGTGAAGTTTTGCTTCATGTATTGTGAACCCCTATTATTTGGCACATGCATTTATAATTATTAGATATATTTTAAGGTATTGGCCCTTTCTGTTATTTTGGAGCATTTCTGTCTGTAAGTCATATCACTGTCTTGAAGTCTATTTTGCCTAATATTTTGACATAATTTAATTTGACATATATAATATTTATATTTTAAATAGACTTTTTAAGAGCAGTTTTAGATTTACAGAAAAATTGAGATGTACAGAGGATGCCCATGTATTTCCTGTACACGATTTCCCATATTAACAACTTACATTAGTATGGCACATTTGTTAAAATTAATGAACTGATATTGATACATTCTTATTAACAGAAGTCCAGACTTTATCCCTATTTTCTCTGTTTTCACTTGATGCCCTTTTCTCTGTCCTGGGATCCGGCCCGAGACACTGCACCACAGTCAGGTATCACGTCTCCTCACACTGCCCTCGGCTGTGGCAGCTTCTAAGACTTTCTCTTGTTTTTGATGTCAGTTGTCTCGGGGGGTACCAGTCAGGTCTGCTTCCATCTGCCCAGCTGCTGAAATTTATCGGATGTTTCTCTCATGGAGGAAGGTCACACAGGGGCACTGTCATCTATCATGTCACGGGCACATTCTATCAACATGATTTACGAGTATTGGTCTTGACCTGAGTCACCTGGGTAACAGGGTCACTCTTTTGTCCCCCGTCCACCTGGAGTCCTCTGCGTGTGGCCTGCACTCAATGGAGAGTCGGGCTTCCCCTCCTTTTGGGTGAAGTATCTACATACACTATTTAGAGTTCTTCTGCGTGGCAAATTTGTGTCTTTCCCCCGGAACGTTCATATCTCAGCTCTGTCTATCTGTCTATCTATCTATCCACCCATCCATCCGTCCGTCCGTCCTTTCATCAGTCAGCTCTTTCCTTTCCAAGCTGAGTGGAGAAAGTAGTAAGAATCATCTTGCCCTGTAAGACTCCGTATTAATTCTAAATCTAAGCTGACGTGTTTTCACGCCCAAACCGAGCAGAAAAGTGCTCGCTGCTTGTGCTCTGCCTCTGACCAGTGTTTGGCATTCACCCAACAGTCTGCAGCAAGTCTTCACTCCTCTTTGTAACTTGCCACGGCGCGGTCTACACGCCAACACCGCCAACCGCATTTCGTCCAAGCACCGCGTGGCCGGACGCCACCACCCAGTTCTGCTGGTGCAGGAGCGGCTTCCACGGCTGAGTCCTGGCTTTGCTCCCACCTCGCTGGCTAGTTACCTCTTTGTCAGTTTTAAGGCTTTTGAGAAGGAAAATTGCTCCTATTCATTTCTTGCTTTTAGTCCCTTAAACTTTCCCTTGTGTGTGCACAAAGAACTTTAAACGCCCTGCAGCCTGCAGGGGAGAGACGTTCCGCCATGCTTAGGCATGGGCTGCCACGCATTGGCTTTAGAAACTACAGGCTAGACCGGCATGTTGCTTGGACAGCAAGATGTACAGCCAGATTGCACACACCGGGCGTAAACCTGTAAACCCAGCAGCAAATAGAGAACTTACAGGTGTTGCTACTTAGAGAAACTCTAGCTGTAGCTTCTTTTGTTTCTGGACTGAAAGCAAGACATGTTTGCCTTTGAATTTGGAAAGCTTTGCTGACACCTATTCTTACAGTAAACACTCCAAGGTAAGTGACTTGACCCTAAGCTTGTGTACCAGGGGTGGACAGCCCTGAGCCACAGAGTGACCGGAGGGGCGGAGAGCAGAGGGTGGAGGTGGGGGTGGACAGCAGCTTGGACAGGGAGTGGGGTTGAGGAGGGAGAGCCCTGCATTACACGTACTTTTATGGGAGTTGGAAATGAATTCAAAGTTGTTAAATGAATGATGAAAACGGTTGTATTATAGAAAACTCTTTACACAGCTGTGGTGTAGGGAAATGTGACCATCTATCTGGAGGCCATAACGTGTAGCCGGGGAATGGCATCTGTGTCTGAGTTCAGTGTGGAAAATGATCTACTCAAGAAATAGTTTATGTTCTGAACCACCTCCTTAAAGCCCCCCGAAGCACCCTACACTATGGCACAAAATATTTAATAGATTTGAACTGGGGGAAAAAATGTACAACTAGATTGAGACCACTATCAGCTGAGTGGAACTGCCAGACGGGAATCTTTGCTGGCCCTAGTCACTTAGAGTGTTTCTCCTTAAAGTCTCTGAAGAGGTCGTTTTACCTGGAGAAGCTGTGAGAAGAGAATCCACAGCCTGTGAAGTAGATCCTATATATTGATACTTTACAGGCAAGTGCATGTGTGTCTACAGCAGATGCAAAGGGGCCTGCAGCCTCCGCATGCTGGCAGTTAGCCACCGGCCACTCCCAGCAGGGCGAGGCAAGCCCTGGGCCTGGCTGCCTCATGCAACCTGCCCTTGATCCCTACTCTCCCCTCCCTTCCCTCCCCCCTCCAGACTCTTCTTTCTAAAATCTCCCTCTTTTGTATCATTTCCTGGCCCATTTCTGCACTCCCTAAGTGTCTACACTGGTCCATGTGAAACTGACTAGTGCTTTGCATCTGAACTGATGTGCTGATGGCAGACCTGGCATCTACTGGTAGTTGCTCCACAGGTCCGTCTTTCAAACACAGACTGGCTACCTCGGCCAGGAGACTCCATCAGCCCACCTTCTGTGCTGCTGGCTGTTTCGGTTCTCGTTTCCTGCTATGCAAGTTGAGGTGGTGCAGGAAACTCAGGTAGGTGATGTTCCTTTAATTTAAATATGTTCTATCTGGAAAAGCTTATTCATACTTGTGCACACCTTCTGTGAAATTCCTGGTACATTATCACTTGTTACAAGAGAAGAGCTTTTATAAATTGCCTTGACTTTAGCAGACATAGAAAAAAATCTTCTATGCTCAAGCTTTACCCGAAATACTCTCTTTTACTACTTAGGAAATCACGCATTCAGGTAAGCTCTTTCCTTGAGTTTGTTTCCTTGTTTGAAAAGGGGAAAAGAGGCTGGCCCCTCACAGGCTCCATTATAGATAAATTCGTAGAAAATAACTATGAATTTAAAAGAGGGTAGGTTTATTGAGAAGCAGAGAACATTTTCCTTCTTCAAATCAAACTTCTAATCACCGTGAGCTGAGACATTTAGAAACACTTGGTTGCCTTGGTTCTATCTTAAAACTCTTCATTATCGCCAACCCCAGTGCCGAGCACAGTTTCGAAGAATGCGCACACCCGTTCACTCACAAACACTCAGAAGTTCATGTTCCTGCTGCCCCAGGGCCACTGGAGGCGGCTTGTTTTAGCCCCTGGGAACCGGTGTCTGTCCCTCTCTGTCACCGCTGTTGCTCCACAGCGTGGAGGGCTTATTCTACCCGATGTCTGCTCTTGCCTCGTTTCTGCCAAGAGGTCATACATGAAAACATCATGTGACCCAGCCAAGGAACTGTCCCTGTTAAAAGAAAGATCTTAAAAACTAAAAGCTTGTAGGACCCCAAGGGTGGCACCTCTCCAATCACATCATGATGTGTGATCACGTGCCACCACACACAACCACACATCATCACGCATGATCACGTGTCATCACGCATGGCCACACGTCATCACGTACGATCACGATGACTACAGACGCAGCCTGACCCGCCCTGGGCACAGTGTGGACTGGCTCTCCCCGCAGTCCAGCACGCAGTTGCCTTTTCTACAATCAGCTTACCAGTCCCAAAAAGGTAAGAATCTCCCTTTGGTACAATTACACTTTTCTTGAGGCTTGTTAGGCCTCTTAGGCTAATTAACCAAGGTGCTAAAATTTGCTTTAATTGTGAGAATTTTATTACAAAACGAAACTTCTTTTTTCTTGTTGCAAAATGAAGGACGGCAAGCAACAAGAGAAGCAGGGAACGCCCAGTTTCCTGGAAACGTCCAGACATTTTGTGTGCATGTACACACGCGCTTAAAAGACCAGGGATCGTACCTCGCTGCGCGCATTTTTCTCCCGGCGGCATTTATGGTTGCTTTCTGGTTTTTATTTCTTAAACATTCTATTGACTTCATTATATTCTGTAGATGTGGAATAGTCGATGTAACCAACACCTGGGGCTGGGTGTTTACCGAATCTTCACAGCATCGTGAACATTGCTGTACTCATTTCAGAAGTGAGCAAAGCGCCAGCAAGTAGAGGAGATCTTCTGGGCCCTTTCGCGGGCGCGCAGGTGTGAGTTCTGCAGTCTGGGGTAAACACGCGCACCTGAGGACTCGGAGGCGGGCGGGAAGCGAAGCACTGGGAAGTGGGGAGCTGGAATTACTGAACCCCAGAGCCGGGCGTGCGGACGATGTTCATTCCCAGAAGCCTGCCCCACGACGCCTTGTCTTTGCGCCAGGCCCCTCTCGGGGTCCGCCAATAGCAGGGTGACCGCTGTGCCCGTCTGCCCTTCACGTCCGGCCCGAGAGCCCCCAGCGGGCACCGGGGCCCTTCCTCCGTGGACCCGGGTAAGTGCGGTGTGCGCGGAAGGCCCTGCACAGGACGGTGCCGTCCCAGAGCGCGCGCGCAGCGGGCCGTGGTCCTGCCGCAGTGGCTGCGGCCTGCAGCCTGCGAGGGTCTCCTGTCCCCGAAGGAGGACCGGAGAGCCAGCCTCGGCCCTTGCGCCTCCTGTTACCGAAATGTGAGCGCCGGGGGGTGAGGTCGTGAGGGCTGGCTCCGTGGGGCTGGGGGGACGGGAGCTCCCCGCTCCCGTGTTTGCGCAGGTGTGTTTGCTCCCGGCCCGCTTCCTTCACGTGCCACGAGCCCGCAGCCCGGGGGCCGGGGGCCCGCTTTCGCAGCAGTGATTCCGCACAGGTTTTCTGGGCGTCTGGGAACTCAGTATCTAGACGATAAAGCTGTAAAAGCTCTAACAAACAAACAAACAAACAAACAAACAACAAACCAAAACAAAAACACCCAAAACGGAGATGGGCAGCCCTTGGCACGCACAGCGGGTGTCTCACCAGCCCGCCGCCTCCCCGAGCTCGGAGGTGCAGGCCTGTGGGTCCAGGCTTCCCGCGTCTGAACTGTGGCCGAAGGTGGTCTGGGCCTGTTACACCAGGTCTGGCTCCGGTCAGGGCTGTGTGGTGCCCGCTAACGGGAAGCAGAAAATATCCTTAATGTGAAATCTTCATTTTTTTTACTTGGTAGCTGGTAACAAAATATAGGCTCTTATTTAGTCAAGTCTCCAGTAATAAAGGCAAACATTACATCTGGTCTCCCCACATGCTATTTTGGGGTGGGGTGTGGGGGAAGGCAGATAAACACGTTTATGAACTCTTAATTTCCCTAGCAACATCAATGAAGTTGGAGCTGTGGGAGCTAAATGCTCTTTAAAAAATAACCTCTTTCTTTATTCCGTCCTGAAGTTTGTATAAACACGCTATACTGTATTTAAAGTGCTCAGTGAAGTGGCTGAACACAGTTAGCATTCAGTAAATTTTAGCTGTTAGTTTTTTTTTAAATGAAAACATTATTTTAATATAGAAATGCACTGCAGAAGTTAAAGGGTGCAGTTACAACAGGCAATAAGTCTGACCTCAAACAAAGAAGGGAGAAAGAGTCAGAACGAAAGGAAAACAGCAGTTCAAATGGTGGGGGTCTCTGAGACAGTCAGAGTACAGCGCCGGTAACTGCCCCTTGTTCACACAGCCACCTTCAGGAAAGAGAGATTTCGTTTTAGTCCCCAGCGAAGGCATCCTCATCGGAGGGAGCTAAGTCAGGTCCCTGAGGACCAGGCACCGTAACGACAAAGTTTGTTTCAGTTTCATTGATGATCACGAGAACGTCTGCCCCGATTCTTTCTCCTGGTCATGTGTCATGCAGCAGACCAACATGTCAGCTTTTGCATTTTGACGTGGGGCATCAAAAAATTGACTGGGAATGAATACACATGATTTCTTTTTTAAATTTTGTTTATTTATTTTTAGAGAGAGGAAAGGAGGGAGAAAGAGAGAGAAACATCAGTGTGTGAGAGATACATCAATCGGCTGCCTCTCGCACGGCCCCAGCTGGGGACCTGGCCTGCAACCCAGGCATGTGCCCTGACTGGGAATTGAACTGGGGACCTTTTGGTCCATAGGCCAGTGCTGAGTCCACTGAGCCACACCAGCCAGGGCAGGATGCACATGATTTCTAACTAAATTTCTTTTGGAACATCGTACTGAGATCATAATATATAAATTACCCACTTTTGTTATCTCCACGATATTTAACTGTCCCCCTTGGTAATTTATTCCTTTAACCCTTTCGGTCCGAGCGCTCTTTCCGCCGCGACACTCCCGCTGTACGAGGTGCCGCGCCGAAAATGCGCACATAGCACATGGTCAGTCCTCCTTTGTGTGAAGACTTTCCTAACCTTATGTAAGATCTATGCTTAATAAAACAATGCTTTTTTCCAAGTGTTGTTTGTAACTTTAATATTAAGAGATAGTTATATAAAATTCTATCAATTATATAAGTAAAATTTATAAAAATTATATACAGATGGATGCCGGATATATCTGGCGCTCATCCACACGGGTCATCAGATGGGCGCCGGATATATCCGCACCCGTACCGAAAGGGTTAACCAGTCTCATAAGGAAATTTTCCATTCTGTCGAATAAAACATGGAATTAAGCAATTGCTTCCTTCTAGTACTTAAAATAGCTCCCAGTGGGCAAGTACTTGGCCAGGCGGCCGGAGGGGGTCCGAACGAGCAGGATCAGGGGCTGCATTGCCTGGGGGCGGGGGGCGCTGCTCGCTGGGGCTCTCACACTGCAGTGTGGCAGCACTGTCTGAGACGGCGCTGACTGTGGAAGACACACACACAGGATTCTGAAGACAATAGGAGACGTTGTAAAATATCGCAGTGATGTTTTATATGGCTTACATGTGGCAGTCATGTTTTGTATATATTAAGTGTCATAAAATATTTGAATTAGTTTCACCTACTTACCTTCACTTTTCTTAAAGTGGCCTTGAGAAAGTTTACAGTCACCCTGTGGCTTGCACTCATTTCCGTTGGGCAGCCCCGCTCCAGGGCCTGCTGATCACGGCGACAGCTGTGCTCATCCCGGCGATGCAGCTACGGAGCCCCCGCAGACCGTGAGCCAGGCGCTTGGCTGCGTGCGGACATGGGACCTTTACGCGCAGTTGCGTGATCACTCAGGCTTCTACCAGGAAGTTAAAGCTGAGAGAGTAAATGCTTTCCCAGGGCATGCATCACAGCCAGTGAACAGAAGAGGGGTGTTCGAACCAAATCCGACCCCAGATACTTTCTCAGTATCTACCCTCTGTGGCCTCCCACAATGGGGTGCACCTGGAATCGCAGCAATCAGAGCGAGGTGCAGGAGGCAGAGCCCGCGATTCAAGCTCTCGGTGCTTTTGTGGGGAACGGAGGCCGAGACAAAGACAGCGACCTAAGTACCTCATTTGGGCTGGGGCAGGCCAGGATGCACCCTGAGCAGGAAGGGGAGGGGGCGCGGTGACAGCAAGTCACGGGGGCTGGAGTAGGGCCAAGAAGTCAGTAAAGGAAGACAGGCTGGAATTAGGTCTGGAATAACTGTGGAAATGAACTAAGACCAAGAGGAGGGGGTGGCGGTGGCGGCAGCAGCCAAATAGGCAGGAATCCCAAGGAGAACAGAGCGTGGCTTCTTTAGGGAAAGGAAGGGTGCTTGGGGACAGAATGCAGGGGGCCTTGTGAGGCCAGGTGTGGCTGGGGAGGAAGGCGGGGGCCAGACCAGACAGGGAGCTGTAGGCCTTGTGAAGATCCTGGTCCATGACGCGGCCAAGGTCACACAGCAAGTAAATGGAAGAGCTGATTCCAAACCCACGTCTCCGGGCTCCAAAGTCTGTGGGGTGTTCACACTCCTATGTTACAAACGGCCTGAAGGGCCAGCAGGCACATATTTTGTGTCGTTATGAGTTTAAAGAAGATAACAACATTCAATGAAAACAGAAGTAATTAGGAGCAGAGACTCTAGGACTTGTGTTGGAAGATGCTCCCCACGGGCCTCTCATGCCCCCACAGGCCCTGCTGAATGTGCCGAGGATGCCAGGTCTGGGCCGCCCTTCACCGTTGCTGTTTCTCTCAACGGACTCACAACCAGCAGCCTTTACGTTGAGACAACGCCCCCTCTGGGACAGGGAGCAGGCTTGCTTCTGTTTTCTGTGAGAGCAGTGGTCCCCTGGGCCAAGGGTTCCCCTCCTCCGCTGCACCACGCTGAGGGGGCAGGCCCCTGTCTGGGCCCTTGGGTTGCCCGTGGGGTTTGTGGGCAAGGGGAGCCGATCTCAGCCTGGAGCTCAGGCCGCTTGCTGGGCTGTGAGTGCCACGGTCCTTTGTGTCGGACCCAGGAGTCCCATGCCGGCATCCAGGACCAGCAGGAGGCTAACTTGTTACATTGAACCTGGGGTCCGAGCATACCTCAGACCTGAACGTGTGTATCTACATTACGTATCAGTGGCCTCTGGAAACCTTGGTGGAAAAAGAGAAGGTATATCAGAGCAGGCGATGATAAAACAAGCGGGAAGGGACAGACACAGATTTGTAAACCAGTCAGCTGTTCGCTGGCTGTGGATGAACCGCCTCTGCAATGCTTTAGCCCCTGGCTGCAGAAGCAGCAGCCCGGGCGTCAGGGCTCAAGGCCCTGCGTTGCCCCTTGGGGAGCTCTGCAGGTTCCCTCCGGAAAACTCGCTTCCAGGTGTCGTGAGCCCGTCCGGTGGGTGGCGTGTTTCTGTGACCAGAGCGTGAACCGTGGCTGCCTGTGGAGTCGGGCAGCTTCCCAGCCCCTTGCTACCGTGCCGAGGCCACTCGGCGGGCATTTGAGAGTGGTAGGGGCAGCGGTGGGACTGATGGAGCTCCCTCCACCTTCTCTCGTCCTTTTACACATAACCCAGCTCTGGGGAGAGGAGCACCTTTGCAAACTCACCGGCAGGTTAACGGCAGAGCCAGGGGGTCTGGCCTGGGGTAGGACTCCTCCGTTCTTTCCACCACTCCGTTCCATTCTGCTTCCCCAGGGCTGTTCTCTGGCGGGAGCCGGTGTGGGCACCGACTCTCCAGGCTCAGACCCGGTGGGGAAACTTCCCAGGCTGACGCCTAAGTCACAAGTCCAAAGGTTTCTTTCAGGGCACAGAGTTGGGACACATTTACTCTGTTTTCTGGTGACGTAACCCTCGGGGGTCCCTGTTGATTTCGTGCATGGCTCCTTTAACACCTGGTTTGGAAGCTACAGTTACATGAGTGGGTACTCATATAATACTCATTGGCCACTTACTATGCGTCAGACGCCTGCTGTGTGTAGGCTTCGGACCAGAGGACGCTACTCTGCACCAGGGCTCCACAGACGCACGCTTGCTGCCCAATAGCTTCCAAAACTGGCCGTGTAGGTGCCACTGCTTTATCCCGAGAGGAAGGATGTGCACCCTCAGGGGTCTTATATTCTCTCTCTGGATCCTCAGCATGAATTTGTACAGCAGATAAAACTTAACACACTTCACAGGCGGGGAGCCTGAGCCTTCAAGGGGTGACGTGTTTCGAGTCACGCAATCGACAAGCAGCCGGCCCAGGAAGAGCCACCCCTGCCTTCCTCCAAGCATCCTTTCCTGCTCCTTTGATCACAGTTCTCTTTCAGCGGAGCTTATCACACACTCGAAGCGCCGTCGCAGCGCGGCCTTTCTTTGGGATGCTGCGTCCCTGGCCCCGTGGCTGTGAAAGGTCCTCATCCCATGTACGAGTCAGTTCAGTGAATGTTTGCTGAGCACCAACTCCGGGCAAAGCTGATGGCAGAAAGCATGGAGCCATTCTCGGAAGAGGACACAGACATGAAGAAGGCACGGTCCTTGCACTCTTGCAGCTTACGGCGTGCTCAGACAAATGTGAAATCTGGGATGAAGCGGACGAGAGGTACAGACAAAGCGCTGTGTGAACACGGGGGAGAGGAGAACGTCGCCAAGGCTGTTTGGAAAAGGGAACCGAAATTGCAAGGGCAAGAATGCCCAGAGAGGGCAGGGGACAAGAACTCAGAAGTGAGGTAGCCTCAGCGAAGGCCTGCGGGCAGCAGAGTGCTGGCATCACCTTCATCCCCCGCGCGAGGGACAGGAGGCACTGGTGGTATTGTGGGAGGTGACGTGAGAAAGGCAGATGCTACATTGCACAGGGCTTGCGTTAGGTGGCAGCTGGGAGTGAGCGGCCGGAGGGGAAATAGAGCAGGGCCCTACCCAGTGCTGTCTAGGGAAGAGCACACAATGGAAGCTGGGAACAAAAGGAGGACAGGCCTCACCTGCCGACTCAGCCGTCCTGAGCCCGGGTCCCATAAGATCGCCAGACGTTCTGAACATCACAAGAAAAACCGTGATAGCGCAGAGGAGGGGAGCCCTTGAAGTTCTGTGTGTGTCATCTCCACTATCTGGGAGAGAAGGCCTTTGAAACTGTGTATTGATCCCAAGGTCTAGGAGGGGAGGCGGAGGGGAACCTAGGAGCTGACTACACTGTCTGACGCTTGAATCCCAACAGCTGGCACACTCAGACGAGCTGCGTGCCCGCTTCTGGCTCAAGTGCATAAAACAAACAAGCCAACTCCACACGTGGGGCACTCAGATTGAGCGGGTACTGCTGGCAGCTTCGTGCTGCTGTATGTTTCGTAAACAGACTTGCTGCCTCGCTTCCTCTGCACCAGCTGTCTCGTGCCTGAATTCTTCTCTTGGGGCCAAGGCAAGAACAGAGGAGGGGGACCCCTGACTTGAGTCTCCTCGGTAACACTTGCATTGAGCTAGAGAATTCGGAACTTAATTAGGGAAGATCCATCCAGAGATTTTGGGCAGAGGAGAAATATGATCAGCTCACAATGCTGTATGGTGTTTCACCGCTCTGTCCCTGGGTCTCCACTGCCTTGCAGGGTGTGGGCCTCTTGCTGTGTGCAGCTGGACATGTGAAAGGAACGGACTGGGGTCCAGGGGTCAGTTAGGCTGTTGTAATTGACCAAGAAGAGGGCAGATGTAATCCCCACGTCAGAGGTGGAAGCCTTTGCTAGCTGCATTGGGTAGCGAGCAGAGAGAGGGAGACTCTGACCCGGCTGCCCCAGGAAGGCAGTGTACTGGGGACAGGGCGCACACAGGAGAAACCGACCTGTGGAGAAGGGGGATGAGGTCCCCAATCCTGTTTTGGATTGTGTTGTGCTTAACTGCCGGGGGGCTACCTAGTAAGACACTTCCAGGGCTAGGGCATTCATGAGCCATCTCTTCTCAGAGTGGGCACCATGCTCCTGTGTCTGACTGTCCATTCATGCAGACTTGTACTGATTTCATGTTTGGGGTGTCCCTTACACTCCCTAAAACGATGGGGAAGCACCTTGCTTGGTTAGTCCCCTGGGAAAGAGCGGCCCTAAGGAGAAAGAGAAGGCAAAGAAAGGGCGTTAGAGAAATAAGTGCTTGGAGGTGATGTGACCTGATTTTCACGCTTCGGGCTGGGCAAGCCTCACGGTCCACCCCTACTAACTGGGAGCCAGGCCGCAGCGACAGCGTGTGTGTAGGTGAACCACTTGTAACTGAAGAAATGAGCCATATAATCAGGTGATATGCTTCCGAGGGAGGCTTCTGCGCTGCCAGAACCTTGACAAGGTAAGTTTGGGCAGGCTGCGGGCAGTCTGAACGATAAGGGAGGGACTCATTCCTCCCTTCCCAGCGCTATTTTGAGCTATGGAGTCTGTGGAACAGACTCACTCAGAGAGTTTATCAATCCGGGACACGGTGGCTTCCCCCCTTTCCTTGTCCCCTCACCGGTGTGGATACCTGGAACTCCATCCGGTCTCCCCTGCCCCACCCAGGCTGGAGCCCGGCGGACCCACCCCCCACCTGGCGGGGGCACGTGGACGGTTGAAACGCCAACGGCCCGGGCGTCCGGTAGGCGCGCGCACAGGGGTGCACGCGGGCTGGCGCGTCCTGGGCACGCGCGCGAACGACCGTTGCCTTTGGGGGTGGGGAGCGCCAAGCTTCGCATTTCTGGAAAAGCAACGGAATACGGTGAAGGAGAAAAGGCAAGGCGCAAACCGACAAGGGCTGTAAGACGCCATTTCTGTAGCATGGTTCACCGGCCAGTGTGTAGATGCGCTGCGAAGGGCCGACGAAGCTGTGGGAAGACGGTGGAGGGGGCTCACCTTGGACATCGCCCACCCCTGGGATAGCTAAGACTGTGTTACTTAGATCGTAATCCTGTAACTGAAAAAAAGCCGGCACTGGGGAAACCTGGGTACCCCCGACCATCCGTCAATGGTAAGGACCTGCCCAGACTCTCAGTGCGCACAGGGCGAGGAGTAAACCGCCTCCGCAGGCGCCCCTCCCCTCCCTCCTCGCTGCTATACTGCGTCCCCTCCCGCCTCTGCTCAAAACCCCTGGTGGCCTTGGCGGAGCCTTCTCACTGTTCTCATTACGTGCAAAACCCACTCTTCAGAGGCTGGTGACTCACAGGCACCTGACGTGGAATTTGGCATGAGCTGATAAAAATTAAGAAAAATATTTACTGTATGTTTCTATTTTCTCCGAAGCAGTTGTGCCATAGTTGCTTCTTTTATATGGCCACATGATGCTAAATACTTTAAGTTCACATTTTGAAACAATTTGACTTAGAAAAAAGTTACAAAAATATTACAAAGAACTCCATTATATACTCAGCTTCTGTGAATGTTCACATTTAACGTAACCATAGTGATGATACAAGGATCATAACTACGAAATTAACATCACTGCTACTCCATAAACTGAAAATATTGCTCCAATTTTTACAATTATCCAACTAATGTCCTTTTTTCCTGGTCCAGGATTCAATCGAGGGTCTGACAATGCATCTAAGTGTTGCTTTCTTCTGACCTGACAGTTTCTCACTCTTGTTTCATGATTAACACTTTTTACAAATTATTTATTTATTTATTTTTAGAGAGAGGGGAAGGGAGGGAGAAAGAGAGGGAGAGAAACATCAGTGTGTGGTTGCTTCTCACACGCCCCCTACTGGGGGCCTGAGCTGGCCTGCAGCCCAGGCATGTGTCCTGACTGGGAATCGAACCTGCGATCCTTTGGTTTGCAGGCTGGCATTCAATTCACTGAGCCACATCAGCCAGGGCCATGCCTGACAATTTTGAAGGGTACTATTGGCCAATTATTTTTTTGAATGTACTTCAATTTGCGTTTGTTTAGTATTTCCTCATTATTAAATTCAGGTTATATATTTTTGGCCAAAATACCACAAAAATGAGGTATGACATTCTCAGTGCATCATATGGTGGGTGGGGTGGGGTGGGCACCATGTCAATGTGTCATTTATGGTGACATTATTTGATTACTTGGTTAATGTGTCTGCCAGGTTTGTCCAATGAAAAGCTGTGGTTTTCCTTTTTGTATTCAAGCGAAGGAGGCAAGTGTCCTCATTGGACGACACTCATTTTAGCATTCATGACTCCTGACGGCAACAGTATTGTGATCTGATTTAGGGTGATCTGTGATCAGGGTGATCTGATTTATCACTCTGATGTTAAAGTTCAAGCTGAGTATTTAAATGCACAGTGACATTTTAAATGAAAGTATTAGAATAATTTTTCTACTTTACATTAGGGAAAAAGGCATTTGGAGGTTGTGTGATAAGCTGTAAAATTAGTGGCTAAAATAGAATTTATGAATGTATTATAGATCACTGCATTCTAAATGAGTAATTCACTATTTTTAGTACTTGTAAAAATTTGGATTCTAAAATCCCACTTTACATGGCTTTATGAGCTCATTAATTGATTTGGTTTTTATTACTGCCTTATTTGTACCTGTTCTTATAAATTGGTAAATGTAAAATGGTATTTAAAACTAGAACAAAGAAAAAAGCCTATTATTTCCGATGTATTGCTATTTTTAGCTGGCATTTGCAAAACCGATCCTTTAAACTAACAGTACGTTGGACTCTCATCCAATATTTCACTTTACTTAGCTGTTTGCTGAAAGGACTTCCCGGAAGTGGGAACGAGCCCCCTTTGAATGCGCTGCAGGGAGAGTAGACTCCTTGTGGTGGAACCGAGAGGCCTTTCAGTCCGCGGGCTATGTGACTATCAAGCGTGGTGATAAGTCTCGTTTGAAGACGGAGTTACCCTGAGCAGCATGTGCCCTAATGTATCACTGTAGGTGGAAAACTGGTCTCAGATTGAGTCTTAGACTTGGTGCCAATTTTTTCAGGGTGAAGGAGAGTGAGTTTAGCTTTTTAAAAAATCACTGACTCTTTAGAGTATCTGATATCTATGAACACTTTACCCAGGAAAATGCACAAACCCACATGTTGCGTTAGAGCAAAGGCAACCCAAAGTCACATAGGGGACGGGTGAGTGGAGGGAAAAGCCGCCGCTGGACGTCGGAGGTTTCCCAGTTTCCCCTCCCGCCATATGGCCGCTCGGGTGGGGCAGCTGGGGCTGGAGGCCCATCTGGCCCCTGGTCACCTCCCTGCAGACACCTCCCTCGGTCCCCAGGATCAGCCGGTCCTTATCACTCAGCCCAGTGTGCTCAGCTTTTTTGCTGGCCCTTCGCTGGCTGCGTCCCCAACCTGCTGGGGAAGTGCGCTCCGAAGCCTGCGGGCGGCCGGCGCAGGGAGGAAGCCGCGAGCACGTGTGTCAGTGCCCTCCCCCGCCCCCCGCCCATCAGCACAGTTTTCCCGTCCGTTGAAGACGCGTCGGGGCACACGCATGCACGGGGACTGTCCCCGAGGGAGGGAAGGCCGGAGTTACCTCCCCTCCGCGCCCCCTCCGAGGCAGGACAGGGTCGGGGAAAGGCGGGGGCCGGGGAAAAGGCATCAGGACCCGTTATAACGGAACGTTTTGGTTTCTGGACAAGGGAACAGCGTGGACTCCCAGAGCCCGCTTCTTGGCCCGCCAAGCCCCGCGGCCCCCGCGGCAGGGACGGTCCCGGCGCCCGGCCCCGCTCTGCCCGCCACCACTCGCGGCAAAGCTTGGCGCGCCCGAGCGCGCCGCCGCGGACACGAGGCCTCCAGGCGGGAGGGGCGGGGCCAGCGCAGAGTGCAGGGGAAGCCCTGAGGCTCTGACGTCACCGCAGCGCTGGCCAATGGGAAGCCGGAGAGGGGATTCCCGCTCTGGCTGCCGCCCCGCGGGCTCTTTAAAGTGTGCCCGGGACTGCGCTCTGCGAGCGGTGAGCGGAGCCTGCAGGTACGGCCCTGGGGTACGAGACGCTAGAGGTTTGGCGACTAGGCGTCAAGTCTGGTGCAGGCCTGGGGGCCAGACCGGGGACAACTGGGGTCGCCCAGAGAGAGTGGAGGCTGGAGCGCCCCGCCCTGCGGAGGGTCGGTGCAGAAGAAGAGGGGCTGCGGGTGGGGGAGGCGCTTTGGATTCCTGGCCCCAGCGCCCCCGACGGGGCTGCGTGCGGAGGGCACCTTCGTCATACCTGTGTGGAACGGAAGGCAGCGCACGACTCTGAACCCTGACCGTGACTTCGAGTAGCGCAGTTCAGAGGCTGCTTTAGAAAAGTGAAAGCGGAGGAGGGTCTAGAAACATCTCCACCCGACATGACTTTCCTAAACGGTTTCTCTCTCCCCACGTTATCTCTCTTTTCAGAGAAGGTCGTGCGGGGGCTCGCCAAGGCATGAGGAGAGAAGTCAAGGCGCCCCCCAGGTGAGTGTCCGGCGCTTGCGCTAGTTTCTGCGTTAGATTTGACCTTGAACAGACGAATGCTGCTCAAGAACGCAGCCGTGGCAAGTACGGGCTGCTCTGAAAGTATGGAAACATGTTACCATCGACTTCAGAGTCCAATCTCGTACTAAAACGAATGCGGTCGGGAGCCGAGGACCCCTGGCAAACAGTGGTAAGGACTTGCATTTGCGGCACTGCCTAGCTTCTGCCTGGACTGCAAAGGGCGCCGCTTGGATGTGTCAGGTGGGCACGCTCCGCTCGCGGGCCGCCCTCCCCGCCCGGGCAGCGGTCGGCTCGCCCCCAAAGGAACGGGGGCGGCGCCCTCTGGTGGGCAGAGGTGACATCCCCACGGCGCGCAGGCTAGCAGCGCAGTGATTGGAGGGTTGATCCCTGTGTTCCGTGATTGCGGCGCCTTCAGCTTGTCCTGCAGTCAGAGCAACCCTGAAACAAGTCCAAGTGCTTTTTTCCCGTGTCTTCCACATACACAGTCCTCCTATGCCTACATCTGTCAGTGTCACCGCTCACTTTTCCTCTGCCTGGGCTGGCAGTGCACTTTCCTTTAATCTCTGTTCACAGAGTCTAGTTTCCAGCGGGTCACCGTTCACGTGGATTTGTCTACTCTGTATGCTTTTCTTTATTTAAGTGGTGACACAGTAGCTGGAACACATGACGGCACTTGTAGCGTGCAGTGACTCACAGCCTTTAGAATGGGGGCAAATGACATTTAAGTTCTTAAACTCCCTAAGTTCTTTAATATTGATTCCCCCAAACATAGCTGAAGACTTGTCCTGTGCCCAGCTTGTGTGTGACCTTGACCCCTCAGCATTCACTGCTCAGTGCAGACAGCGGGCCTTCTGTCAGCACACAGAAGCCGTGGGAAAAGCCACAGTTAAGTGTGACTTTAAAAGCCTGCTTGTCCCGCAGTAACTACCTTCACGTCCAGGCTTTGAATTTGGAAAACCGCAGGTGTGGGCGTTTTGAAAGCTTTTCAAGTTTTTAACAAGATTAAGTAGAATATTGGTGTTGTGTTTTACCACGGTTTTGGAGGAGCACGTGTGGTCCGTGAGTTTCCTTCAGTGTGACTGTTTGGAGATGGCAGTTCTGCTACCGCGTTTCAGGCCGAGGACTTGGCCTCAGTGACTTCGTGGCCGTGAGAAGCAGCGGTGGCCCGAGGCAGGCAGGCAGTGTGTTGTTAGCTGGCTGTTCTGGGTCAAGTCGGCAGCCACAGCCACCCTGCCACTTGCTTCTGGGTAAGTTCTTCTGGTGAGCGGCGCCCACTGGTCACTGTGTGTGATGGGCTGGCAGTGTACTGTTAGCTGGTTGATGTGCGAATGACATCAGCTAACACGCAACTGCTATCTTATTGCATTTACAACGAGCACCTGAGTGTGCGCGCCTGCTTTTTGCTATGAACCAGCAAATAAGGACCGCAATACATGTGGCTGCTACTCAGTTACCCGATTTTGGTGCAATAGACAGCTTGAGAACGGCAGAGAAGCTACTGCAACTATTTAGAAAGTTTCCAGGTAACAGTTTGGAGTCTCTAATACTTGTAGGCACTATTAAAGTATTTGTGAAATTCAACATCTATTTTTAAAAAGATTTTATTTATTTATTTTTAGAGAGGAAGGGAGGGAGGGAGAAAGAGAGGGAGAGAAGCATCAGTGTGTGGTTGCCTCTCATGCGCCCCCTACTGGGGACCTGGCCCGAAACCCAGGCATGTGCTCTGGCTGGGAATCCAACCGGAGACCCTTTGGTTCGCAGGCTGGGCTCAATCCACCTAGCCACACCAGCCAGGGCTCAATTTTTATTTTAAATAAAAAATTTAGGATATAATGACAATTTGGAGTAAAAGCCTGGAATGTTTCCCCAAGTTTTGAACTGTCTTTAGTAGTCTGTCTGCATGATCAGTCTCCACACGCTGTGAGCTCCAACCACGTGTGTGCCTGCTGAAGGGAGCATTGGGGCACCTTTCCAGACGGAAACATTTTCACTTGAAATATCAAGAGAACTGGGGTGCTGGGGTCGCAGTGCGGGATGGGATGGAATTATCTGGAAAATTTGCCCGCCTTTTCCTTCATTTTTGGTGAGATCGCAGACCCATATCTGGAAGTGAGCGTGAGCTTTAGGTTGGGCGGTGGGGAGAGAACTGATCGCACAGCACGATTTTAAGTATTTTCTCACTCCTGTGAGGCCGTTTGGACCCGCGGAGCAGGGCTGGCTGGGCTGGGCCCAACACAGAGTGTGCTCGGCGGGCTGGGCCGCAGGTGCAGGGAGCTGGCTCGGGTGGTTTGGGTGACAAGCTACCCCGCAAAAGGGTGTGAGCAGTGGGCCACGGGCTGTCCTCACTGGATCGCAAGTTATTGGTAAAACAGTCTTTACCTTATTTGGATTTCAGCATCTCTAGAACCACGGGTCACGTAAATGCCTGTAATTTCACTCTTGTGCACCTTGGTCTTCTAAACTCTCACCCCCTTTGGCTGTTGCCCAGCATCTTTCCATTTGCAGGGTCTTTGTGCTGAATACTGCTTCTATGTAAATATCACCTTCATCTTGTGTTTTTAAAGGTTAAATTGCAACATGTTATTTTTTTCATAAGAAGTCACCTTTTGATGAAAATAAAACCTAGTAAATTTAGAAGGCTTGGACTTTGTGTTTTAATGTTTGTGAGCCAAAGAGAAGACATAAAACGCCAACATTTATATTCAATAAAGAGAATAGGTACTTACAGCTGTTCTTCGGTCCCAAATCACTGAGCTGATGAGAAAGGCGGGAAAGAGCGGAATCACGTGAAGATGAGTGAAGGGGGTCACAGGTAAGGAGGAAACCGAGGACACGCACTCAGAAAGTGTTTCCACGGGCATGGGGGGGTGGGGAAGACAGGAGGCAGGCCTGGCAGCTGGGAGAAAAAGAGGGGGCGGCCCTGCGGGCCCAAGCACGTTGTTCAAGGTGTTTTGCTAGGGCGGCCCCTGTGCTTTTCAGCTCCATAGAGGGAGGGACCTGGGGGGGGTGCGGCGTGCTGACGGCGGCAGTGGCAGTGGCAACGCCTCGCTCAGCAAGGACCACGTCAGCAGCTCAGCTGCCTGGAAGTAGGGACGAGGAGAGGGGCAAGAGTGTGGTGTGGTGGCTTCCAGGCAGAGCAGGCATTAGAACTTTGTCACTCCACGGCAGACAGGGAATCAGCCGAGGGGTGAAGGTGGGCAGAGCGTCCCCCTCTGTGTCCCGCCCACTGGAGACTCTCCAGCCCAGCCCAGTTCGGCGTGTGCAGGGCACGCTTTCCAAACCCAGCCCGAGCACTTTGAGAGGGCATGGGGAAAGGCAGCTGTTGACTCTCCTAGGGTTTGTCTTCCTTTCTTTTGATGCCGGGTTTTCTGACGGGAGCGCACCCGCGGACACAGGTCAGGCGCAGACGTGAGCGTGGTGTCCCAATGCAGCGTCAGCGGCCTTCTGTAGCTCTGCGCCTGCACGCACGCCTGCATCTTTATGGAACTGGTCAAAATGGCACGTTCATAATAAAAACAAAGAGGGCGTGCGATGTTTTTGCTCTATACTTATCTCTTTGGAGAGCCTTCTGAAACCCTGATCAAGTCAGATTTTGAAGAATTTTGGTGTTCTGGAGCCTGCTCGGACTGGCTGGTGAGAGCCAAGTGTTGAGCTTTCCGGGACTTCGCCAGTTGCGAAACCACCGTTAGACTAGCATCAGCTGGCCACGTGGGAGGGCTGGGGCCACGGAGAGCAGGGAGGGCTGCAGGCGCTGGCCCGCTACAGGCGTTGGGAAATGTGCGTAGGTATATGCACATCCTCACGTCCTGTGGACACACCACGCTTGTGGAGCATGCCAAAGAGGAAGCGCGGCTTCTGGGCACAGGTCTGGGAAATCCACAGTCACCTCGGCCTCCACGCTGCTGTTGCACCTGCAGGAAACTGTGGCTGGGGGCTGGTGTGAAATGTGCCTCTGCCTCCCAAACAAAATGAACCTGGTGACCTGCAGGTCATGAATTGTTGACAAAACACCTTTGACCCTGTCCCTTTGTCATGAGCACAGCAGCTGCACAGCTGTTCTGGGACCACAGCCTGTTTTTGTCTGCCCCTCCATTCAGGCTGCCGAGAGCAGTCTGCGTCCCAGGCTTGTGGGTCCTGAGACAGGGGACACTGCTTCCCTAGGAATCTGAGAAAGAGGCAGGTTTGCTGACACACTAACCCAGCCATCACTGTGAGTGCACTTGACCTCTGGTGGAAACCGCACCTCCTGTCCCAGCAAATAGCTACGGAACACATTCAGATCTGGGTGGTTGGACACATACTTTGAAGGTTTCTCCAGCAAGAATTTTTGGTCCCTTTGAGAACCTTAGATGGAACCCTCCTTCAGACCTGCACTCAGTACAGAACCAGCGTTACTGGTCTTGCGGCCGTAGGGGGCGCCTGCACTTTCCTGAGTCGGGCCGCAGCCATTTAGATGGTCTTCCTTCCTTGCCCAATTTTACAGGCCTGTTTCCACACTTTTTCTCCTGGCTTCCCATTTAGTTCTTTCATGCAATGACTATTTCATGGGCTATGATTCACCTTTACCAACTTGGCCAGTTGGTTTGTTGGCCGGTAATTACGTGGCCGGCAGAACAGAAAGTTCATGATTCGCGGGGGAAACTTTGCTTTGACTCTGAGAGGCTCAGTGGCCACTCCTGTTTGGGACCTCTGCAGTTGCTCTCCTCTTTCCATGAAGAGTGTTGGCGCTTTGGGGGTGATTCTTAGGATTTCAGATACCAGAGTGGCACAGCATTGGATTCTTTCTCCAAATGGCTGATCCAGTCTGAATAGATTAGTCACCAAAGATAACCTCTAAGGGTTCAAGTTCAGTGATTGTAGACTCATGGCCTTTTTCTTACACTTGGAATTTTCACTCAAGAGATACTGACTCAACTGTTAATACTATATTTATGGAATGTGAGTTTCTTCTGGAAAATAATAAATATTAAAAATAATGGCTCTGGCTGGTGTGGCTCAGTGGACTGAGCACTGGCCTGAAGACGGAAAGGTTGCCAGTTCGATTCCCAGTCAGGGCACGTGCCTGGGTTACGGGCCAGGTCCCCAGTGGGGGGGGCGCATGAGAGGCAACCACACATGGATGTTTCTCTCCCTCTCTTTCTCCCTCCCTTCCCCTCTCTCTAAAAATAAATAAATAAAATCTTAAAAGAAAAGAATGAAGTCTTTCAAATGTTGTGATAATGTCATTTACAAATGACTCTTTGGCCAGATGTAGTAAAAGATACTATGAACTTATACTTGAAAGATGAACAAACAAAACCCTGTACATGAAAAAGACAAAAATATGTAAGGACTTGAATCTATACGTATACACATTTCACAATGTTTGTGCTTTATTACATAAAAAAATCATTTACAGTTAGCTACCGCAGACACGTCAGTCACACAGCACCTTGGATTCGGTGGTCTAGCAAGCCGGCGTTTCCGCCCGGGACCATCCCAGGGAAGGCCAAGCTGAACAACAGGCTGTTGGAGCACAGTGGTGGCCGTGCATCCGGAATTGTTCAGTGTGGCCGAGTGGAGTTCTGAGCACATGTCGTTTCGATTCTTTGGGCACGCTTCGTTTGTGCTCTGGGCCACATCTCTGTGGTGGGGACAGTAGCTGCCATTCCCTGGCACGGTGACAGGAAGTCATCCGTCGGGACCACGCGTGAGTGTCGGAGCACCTGGAACGAGAGGGCACCCTGAGGGAGACGCCTCCGCGTGCTGGCTGTCGCACGGGGGCGACGCAGTGGCATTCTCAGAGATCTTCCCTTTTTTTGATGATCATCTGTCGAATCAGATCCGCTATCTCGGGCCTGATGGCTTCGATGGGCTCCTCGGGCCTCCAGGACTTCACGACCTGACCCTCGGGGTTGACCAGGTATTTCCAGAAGTTCCACCGTGGCTCCTTCTTGGAAGACTCTGCAAAGCCAGAATATGTTTTCAGGAGTGTGATTTTATTCTTTGCCAAGGTTCCCCACTCTACTAGGGTCTGCGCGAGCGACAACTTCAGAAACAAGTCTTGGGACCGTGGCTTGTTGTGACGTGTCACAACAGAACCGAGAAGAAAACACCCGAACAAAGCGGGACTCAAGATCTGAGTACCTGGACTCGGTGTACACAGAGACCCCAGTGATTCTGCTGATCCAGAGTCACGAAATAAAGTGGTTCATTCCAGATCTGTTGCTCTAAACAATACAAGATTTACCTCGTCACTTGCTTAGAGCTTTCCGTTTCTTGGCATTTTTAGAGACAAAATGATATTCTAGAAGTCCTTTGTAAAGGGGATGGGTGGACTGCTCTTCACATGAAACATATCTATGTTTTTAACATAGTTACATATTCCATAGCTGAAAATGGTAAATTCTAAATCATGTTATTTTGAGAAACTGTGAAATACTTTTAATTTACATGTCAGAAAGTAGATTTTTCCCATTTATACCCCCTGGATTTATGTGCATTATTACTGACTGACTAAGACTAAAATAATCACAGCTGAGATCGACCAAGAGCCCACTCTGTGCCTGGTCACGGGTGCTCAGTGCTTTGAGTGGATCCCTCATGCACTCTTCGCAGCAACCCTGCCAACGGGACGTCACTATCATCACCCCCATTTTGCAGATGAGAAAAGTGGGGGCCTGGACTCCGGGTCCCAGGGCTAACAGGTGGCAGAGCCTGCAGCCACCTTGGGACCTTCTTCCCCAGCTCAGGCTCTGTTGCCTCCACAGGGGACAGGGCGGAGCCAGCTGGCATTGGGAGGAAGAGGACCAGCTCTTCTCCGTCCACGTGGGACTCAGTGTCTGTGGGATGCCCAATCAGAGGGGCCCGCTGGGTCTGTGGCTTTGGAGCTTAGGAGAGAGAGCTCACTCAGGGACAGGGGATGGAGTGAGAAGGGCCCAGGTGGGTTTTAGGGAGAACCCTGAGCATCCATAGGGTTAAGGGTGGATGGAAAAGGGGCACCTGCCAGGGAGGAGGAGAAGGGGCCTGAGGGGAGTCAGGCTTCAGGACCACCGGGCTCAGAAGCCGGGGGCAGCGATCTAAGAAGGAGGGAGGGGAGGGACCGTGTTAAGTCCCCTCCAAACAGGGAGCAAGTGGCTGGAAGGACACACTGCCGGGAGGCATTGAAACGGTGGGACAAGAGCCCACGAGGGAGCGGAGGGTAAAACCAGGGAGATGTAGCCTAACATGCACTTCTGCGTGCTTCACTTCGCATGCGTGTTGAGCATTTAAATCGGTTATTTCACTGTTAGAGGTGGGGCCTGTTAAATCAAACATCAGCGACTCAGCATGAGCATGTCCTACATCAAAGGCTTCCTCAAGCCATCCGGAAGCAGCCGTTTTCCACAACGGAAAGTGCGTTCAGGGCATGGCTCTCTCCAGCTGAGGCACCATCTGCGTGTGAGTGAGCAGCCGCTGCCACCCAGTTGGCTGCAGCCCCTTGGCACCTGCTTGCCACTTGGCTGGGCTGCGGTCCCCACTGCCTCCTCACCAAGGCCCCTGAGCAGCTGGCACACCTGTACTAGCCTCGGTCACGTCCAGGTGGGCCCGTTGAAAAGGCGTGATTTTAACTGGGCCATCGTCACCCAGCTCTGGGGATGCTCACATCACATGACCTTTGTGACCCCACAGTGACCATGGGGTTTGAGAACCTCTGCAGGGATGAAGGGTCCCAGCACCCGGGAGCCCCCGCAGCTGTGACTGGGAGATTTGCGGGCACGTGCGCTGGCTGCCCTTTCTCGGCGCACCTGGAGCACCCTCAGCTGGTTTGTGAGATGGAAACTCCACGGCCCGATGAAGTCCTGGTTTCATTGGAGCCCCAGGGACCCACCAAGACGACAGGACTGAGCAGACCCGCCGCTGACGGCGGGAGTGTCCTTTAGGACCGTGTCTGGCCCAGGGTCAGCGGTGTGTGTGGCCCACTCTCACTGTTGACACTCTTCCACAGAGCCTTGGGGGGCACACGACACTGACGCTCTCATGTCACAAACGAGGAACCAGGCACAGAAGCGTCAGGTTATGTGCCTGAAGCCACACAGCAAAGCAACCGAGCGGACAGGGGCCCAAGCTGTGCTTCAGTCACTAACCCTCACTCCCTTCAGGCTAACTGACCCCGGAAACATCTAAGACTTCTGTAGCTAGCAGCGTAATTGTAGAAATAGCCCGACACTACTTCATCCAAAAATAGTCCTTACATTGGTTTTGAATTTTAGCAAAACCCCAGTAAACTGAGCATTGCTCATCCTGGAGGCCAGCTCAGAAGCGAGGCACTGCAGAGCCACCACGGAAATGATGCAGCAGCCACCGTGCCCTGCTTGTTTGTGAAAGAGGGTCCCCGTTCACAGTGGGGGGTGCTTCCCCAGGGGCTATGGAGGTAAGAGGAGAAGACCCTCTCTGAAAACAGCTGTGCTGTGCTTCCAGTGCATTTTTCAGTGAAATGACCATCAGGAATAAAATGTAGTGGACTAGATAAAGTTTGCCATTCCAGACGTTGTAACATAGATTTCAGGAAAGCACTAACTTCTAGAAAGTCCAAAAGGGTGAAATTCTGGCTCTTGGGTGACAGTCTGATAAGACTTTCCCACTAAAACATTTCAAAGGGAACTGGAAGGCCTGGTCCTGATACACTCGCTTACGAACGAGAAGCAACACTGCATTGGGAGGCAAGGGGGGGGGGGGGGCTTACCGACGAGAAATCTGAAGGCGGGCTCTGCCTCGGGTCCCAGAATCTTAATCTTGTGGAAGACGGGGAAGGTGACCCCGTAGTTACTCCTCACAAAGGATGCCACCTCCTTGCTGGAGCGGGGCTCCGCCTCCCCGAACTGGTTGCAGGGAAAGGCCAGGACACTGAAGTGGAAGGGCCCGAACTGCCGGTGCAGCTCCTGCAGCGCCAAGTAGTTCCTGTCTGTGAGCTGGCAGTCGCTGGCCACGTTGGCGACGAGCGTGACCTCCCGGAAAGAGAGAAAGCCCGACCGGAAAGTGAAGCACAGAAACGATCCAAAACATTCCACACCCGAAGCCATCTGGGCGGACAGACAGTCTCGGGTGGACGGTTATTTCAGATCTTTAGACACAGCCGGCTTTCTCGAACACGGGCCCGGGTGGGTGCCCGGCTGAGACCCTGAAAGGTCGCTGCCTTTCAAGAAGCACCAGATACTCGCGACGGTTTATTGTAAACAAAAACAACAATGTGTTCACGTTGTTTGGTTCATGTCTCCCCATCCACATTACAAACGGCACACGAGACTTTCCTAAACCACTTCTAGTAGTCATTCAGCACGTAAATGGAAACGCTCTAAAGAAAGCAGCTAAGGTCATAAGAGCTTATCAATCAGGAGCAGAAAGACTAGGAGAACTCGGATGGCTAGAGTGATGTGCCAATCACGCCGCTTTATTATAAATGGTAACGCGAGCGTTTAACCGAGGAACTGGATGCCACTAAGAGAGCACACGGAGAACGTGGCCGGACACAAAAGCAATACAAATCGGAAGATGCAACTTACTTTGCCTTTAAACTTCTCCAGAGAAACGGGCCTTCCTTTCGCATCTTTCACTTCGAAGGTGTAAAAGCTGTCGATGCGCGGCCTTAGGAACCTCAGCTGCAGCAGGCAGAGCACCGCCGCGCACAGCGCCATCGACAGCAGCAGGGCGCACACCCGCGCTCTGGGCCCCGAGCATCGCCCCGGGGGGACGGCCAGAGGCTCCATCTTGCAGGGCGCGGGCCGGCGCGGCGCGCTGGAATCCGGGGAGGAGCTGAAACTTGAAACCCCGCGCTTAACGGAGAACCAGGAAGGACAGACTAGCTCATCTCCCCGGAGTCGGGTGGTGGTGGGGGGGGAGGTTTGCAGAAAGACCCTCCTCGGAGGGGGAGGGAGCTCTGACGCGACCGAGAGCGCGAAAGGACGTCAGGGGGTTTCTGACGTCAGCGGCAGTGTTTGCAGGAGAACCCGGGGCGCTGGGGCCGCTCTCTAAGCCCCGCGCCCCACCGGCGCGCTTCCGCCGGAAGGGGGCGCTCTTGTACCTCGGGAGGCGAGCCGCGCTCCCGCGGGGGTGGGACGCAGGGCGCCGGGGCCCGGAACAAACAGTTCCGAGTGCAGATCTGCTCCGGTGACGCGGGACCCGAAGGGCCTGGACTTCGTATGTGTGGCTTTTCAACAAGCTCTATGAGGTCAAGGCGTCTGTAGCGGAAAGGGCAGCAAAAGAGCCGAAAGGCGGCTCACCCCGGCCTCTTCTAGCTCAGGCAGTGCCGGGTGAACACAGCGCAGGTGGACTGTAAACAACGGCGCCTTGAAAAGCCCTCCTCGTCCATCATATGGGAAGCTGAGTCCAGGGTTTTTCAAATTTTTGATCGGGGCCCACCATAAGGAACGAGCTTTGCCGTGTAACTCACAGACACATATATGTATGTAACTGAGAAGTTTCATTAAGCAATGAATGTGGATGCACCTCGGTGAACTGCGTTTTTAAAACACCTAGTTCTGACCCGTGAAAATGATTTCGTGCTTCACCAACGGGCTGCAGCCTGTAGGTGAGAAAATGCTGAGCTCTGTAACAAAGCAGGAATCGAACAAATAAGATAATTCACCTAAAAGGCAATGATCCACAGGGGTCAATGACCCTGCCCCTCCAACACACCTGTACTTGGGTGTGTCATCCAGCTGCTTCATTTTTATCTCCACTTTCCCTCTGGCTGCTTCCTGCAGGAGGGCCGACTTCACTCATGAGAAATTTAGGGGTAGCTATGGACAGGGAATTGCGTTTCCTGGAATCCATGTTTCCTTCAGCTACCTGGGATCGGCTGTGTAAAGCCCGCAGTGAGCTTTGAATTGAGGGCCTTTGTTCCATCTGGGCCTGACTGCTGTGTTTCCAGAAAGGGCCGGGAAAGCACTCAGGCTGATGTGAGACACCTGTGGGGCCGCCCTTACCACCACTGTTAGCTCTTCGGAGCTCCTGGTCCCTGCTCCTGCGGGCCGAGTGTTTGGGGCAGCGGAGCAAAGCCCCCAGCTTAGCCATCAACAACCTGCCAGAGACCTATAGGCCTCTGGACTCTCGTGGCCTGATAAGAGTGAACACATTCGGAAAGCATTCTCTTGGGAACACCATGTCTGGCAAAGAACACCGAAGCCCACGGCGTGTCCGTGCCGCTTTGGAACTGTGGTGGTTCTGCGCTGAGTTCTCTGGCTGAGCTGCTCCAAGTCCCCACGTTTACGGCAACACTGTCCAGCCTTGTTGCTCCAAGCAGGGTCCTCAGGTTTGGGGCGCTGCCATCACAGGGGTGCTTGTGAGAAATGCAGCCTCTCGGGCCCCGCTCGGCTCCATGAGCTATTATTACAAGAGCCCCTCGTGACACGTGCACACCAGTGTGAGGGACGTCAGACCTCGGCCCTGCCTTGGCTGTGAGAGCGCAAAGCCTCTCTGGTCTCCCTTTGCCTTTCGTGGTGGACGTGTTTTATGTCTCTCTGTCTGCACTAGACGTTGTAACCAGCTCCTCAGGCTGGTCCAGCGCCAGGTTCAGGAGCAGTGGTCTCAAAGTTGATTCATAGAACGCCTGCTGCAAACTGAGCCAGCAACCCGATCCCATCCCCAGGCCACCGCACTGCGTGGGAGGGAGCAGAGGGGCTCCTGGGGCAGAGCTGGCTGACCCCGCCTCAGGCTGGGCCCCGGACGTTATTCTGATAAATCATTGCAATAGTTTCTAGTCCCTCACTTTGTAAGTACAGAAACCTTCCCTCAGTGATCCAGGACTCGGCCTTGAGAAGGCCAAAATCAGGCTGTATGATCTCGGAAGATGCTGCAGTGTCAGCCAGCTTGCCAGAAATAAAGGTCGTGCCCGCCTGGCATTTCCCAATGGCTTGAGCAGGAAGCTCGCTCTATATGAAAACTGCTTTGAAAGCATAAGCAAATCTCCTGTCAGTGATGAACTCAGAGCCAGCTCGTTAATTTTATGATTCTTAAGGCTTAGAAATATGATTTACACACACACACACACACACACACACACACACACACACACACACACACACAGACATTCAGGGAACATGCATTCAGGGGAACTCCCGCCCTGCATCTTGGTGAGCCCAGCTGTTCTGGCCCTCACATGTTCCTTCCCTCTTCATTTGGCAGGGTCCCCCTCTGTGTGTGCTGTCATGTCATCACCTCTCAGCTCCCTGGGGACCTGTCACCATTGCCCCCATGTCCGTTCTCAGACGAGAAGTCTGTCCATGTTGCAGATTTCCGGGGTAAGGAACAGTATGCTGGAAAAACCACCAGCCCTCCTTCAGAAGGTCAAGGAAGGCTTCCTGAAGGAGGGGAGGAGCTCGATGAGGCTGAAGGTCAAGGTCAAGGGAAGCTACTGGGTCAAGAATGGGATAAAGCAGTTGACTCAGTTAACCAACCAACGCAGGCCCTGTAGGGGGTGCAAATAAAGTGTAAGTTATAAAACCAGCCTCGCACAAGCTCAAAGTCAGTTTTCGAGAAAATACACATGAAGTAATTCGGGAACGATTGTAAGGTAGCAGATAGCTGAGTGCTAAATAAATGCCGTGTTTGTAGAGAGCTTTATATACATATACATTTTATTTTATTTATTTTAAAAGATTTTATTTATTTACTTTTAGACAGGGGGCAAGGGAGAGAGAGAGAGGGAGAGAAACATCACTGTGTGGTTGCTTCTCACATGGTCCCTCCTGGGGACCTGGCCTGAAACCCAGGCATGTGCCCTGACTGGGAATCCAACCGGTGACCCTTTGGTTCGCAGGCTGGTGCTGAATCCACTGAGCCACACCAGCCAGGGCTGCATATATATTTTATATAAATACACATAATAATAAGTGCCATGTTTGTAGTGAGCTTTACACTACACATGATTTATGTATAGATTGAATAATATACATATGTATTAAAGGAGATCGTGAGCAGTATAAAACTCTACAGACGTAACTGTTTGAAATAGATGTTAACAGCTCACCCAAGATCATGGAATTAGCCAGTGGCACAACTAAAACCCGATGGGGTGGAGAGCCACAGGAAAGCTTGGCCGTGGGTCCTGACATCATCTGGGAGGGTCCGGGAAGCCTGCCGAGCCAGTCGGGCTGAGAGATGACCGTGTCTGAGCGGAGGCAGCCTAGGCAAGGCCACGCAAGGGAAGTGCCAGATGCTGCAGACACTCTGCAGCCCCCAGCAGGGGGTGTGGGCAGTGGGGGATAAAGTCCCCGAAACATCTGCCTGGAGCGCACTGGGGTCATGTTGCCCAGCGGGATGAGGCGGCGCTGACCTTCCGCCATGAGAAGGTGGACGCTCGGGCTTCATGACTAATTTGGAATAGCACCGAGACCTTGAGTCTGACAGGTCTTGCGGACAGGCTGCTGCTATGCTGGCTGGGTGGTAGCGGGCCGGGTTGGGGGGTGGAAAAGAGGGGGGGCAGGCTAAGGCAGGGGGCTGGGGAGATACGCCTGAGTCACCTTTGTTCCTCTGGTCTCTGCCACGAGGCTCTGGACAGATGCGGATGTCACCAGCACATCTGTCCTGGAATGTGCAGGTTCCCCACTCACTCAGCACCTGGGTGCCAGGTCACGTGTCCCTAAATATGTCTGTTTCTATTTCATTTCGCTACTTTCTGCCCTTATTTTTGACCTCCCTCAGCTCCTATTGATTCTTTGGTCCCGGGGCCCTGAATTCCTTCCGATTTAGTGTCCATGCGATATGACCTCTCCGGGCAAATGAGCCCAAAGTGCTTGGAGGACGGAGCCGATCACACTTTTCCCTTCTTTGTCTTAATTTTCTCATCTTCGTCTTCCTCTCTATTCGCAAAGGCCAGAGTCACCTCGAAGTATGTGGCAGGCATTTCCTGGGCAGGAGATGGAGCCTGGAACCAAAGCTCAAAACCACGGGAGGTGAAACAGCCCAGGCCCCGGGGCTTGCGACGTGTATCACCTGCACGCCCCCTCTGTGACCTGGGCCGCACCTGCGCACCATCTGTCAGCGACCTAACCTTTTCATCTGAATGGACTCATTTATTTTAGTCAAGTTAATTTTTATAAGGGAAACTTTACGGCAACATTGAAGAATTTAAAACATTTTAAAAAGCCCAATAAAATACATACTTGTAAAAAATGTTCACCTGTACCCCCGTGATGAGTCCATAGTAGAGGGACTGGCTGAGAACTGTCCTCTATGGCCAAAATGTCACGGGAGAGTGTGCTCACCACCTCTGGAAGTTCTGTGCTGAATAAATCTTGCCTCCATCCCTGGTCCTGGTTCTGTGACAGGGAGCGACCCAAAGTAACTTACTTTTTCCTGAGCTGCCTTCCTGTCCATGTTGGAAGACAGTCCCCCCTGAGGGTGTCTCTCCTTCGGACCACGCCCCTGGGGCACACACTCCCCTCCCGTGTTGCCCCATGACCGTGTTTTCTGACCTCCTTTCTGGGAAGTGAACTCAGGTTTTGCCCCCTGGCCTGTCCCTCTCTTCCTGAAAGAACCCTCTGAGGCTAGATGCAGTTCCCCCCTGGGCGGAGGGTTGACCAGGCCACAGAACATCGGGTTTCTTTGCTCTTGTTCCGAACACTGTTTTCCCCTCAGTGATGCCTAAACTTGTACTGCTTAAAAGACGAAATCGTTTATGATGTCAACTCCTGTTGGCGGCGGTCAGCACCACCGGAGGCGGCCACTTCACGTCCGTTGTCGCCCATGCTGTGCCCATTCAGTGAAAAACTTCTCAGTGGGAAGATTTCTCACATGTCTGTGTTGAACTGAATTTTGCTGGTTTTGGTCCTTGTCCAGGCTTTAATCGGAATTCTATTTCTGGCCTTTAGTATTTCAACCATCTTCTCACATTAGGGTGAGCAGTTTTGATAGATAAATCTCCGGTCCTGGCTGGTGTCCCTCAGTGGTCTGGGTGTCGTCCCACAAAGCAAAATAAACCTCCATCCAAGGCAGTGGCAGCAAATTGAACGGCATGAGGTCAGGGGTGCGGACGCTGCAGCCCATCTCGGCTGAGTTGGGTCCAGGGAGCCCGGGCCGTCCGGGCTCGGCAGCACCCGCTTCGGTCCACCTGCTGTTCTTCCCGCTGCCAGAAAACCAGTGGAAATGTTTGCCTATCTGATCTGGGGAGCGCTTTTCACAGGGAGCTGAGTGGTGTCGGTTTGGGGAGCGGTGTCACTCTCCTCAGTCTCAGTCCCCAGAGCTTGTTTGAAATGCCACAGGGGGACCTGCTGCTTCACTCACCACACTCTCCGGGTCCTGCAGACAGGCATTACTGCACCCTGTCCGTTCTTTCTGATGACGAAGAGGAAGGGAGGAAGACCGTTTATTTCCTTGCTGCTGGGCTCTTTCCTAAGTCCCCTGGGACTCTCCAGTCCCAAGCCTCCAAGGGAAGCGGTTCCCTCATTTATTCGTTATGGAACATTTAGGTGCCCATAGACGCCCTGCACTCGGGGGGTAGTGAGGTAAAAGACTAGTGCCTGGTCTGCGGGAGTCTAGGGCTAGTGGAGGGAGGAAAAATGGTCAGGAAGGTGGAACAGGAGCGGTCTTTGTCTGTGTGGGCTGCTACAACAACCTGCCGCAGCCTGGGTGGCCTGGAGACGGGAATGCATCGCTCACGGGCTTCAGGCTGGAGGTCCGAGATCTGGGTCCCACAGAGTTGGGCGAGGGCTGTGTTCCAGACTGCAGACTCCCCCTGTGTCCTCACAAGCTGGAAGGAGCCAGGGGGCTCAGGGGTCTCTTGTATGAGGGCCCTACCCCTGTTAATGAGGGCCCCACTTTCACGACCTGATCCCCTCATGGGCCCCACCTCCTAACACCGTCATGGCGGGGCTAGGACTTCAGTATGAGTTCTTGTGGGGGGGGCACAAACCTTGAGACACAGTATGGGCTGCGGTCCTGCAAGCACAGGCTGGGCGGACCTGTGTGTTCAGCCTCAGAGGGTCGCTCTGGGGGCTGTGTTTGTGTGCTGCGGGCTGTGTGCAGGGGAGGGCAGGTGGGGGGGCACTCGTAGAGGCGAGGTGCGTGCGACGGCCTGCACCCTGGGCCTGCTGCTGCTGAGCTCCGTGTCCTCGCTGAGCTTGCCCTTGCCGAAGCCCACCAACCTTCCTTCTCCAGCTCTGTACCGGGAAGAAAACAGGTCCCTGCTTCGCATGGGGTGCGCAGTTCAAGTAAAGCGCCCTCTCCTGCGTGTGACCAGCGCTGGACAAACGCACTCGTCCAGAGACACGGCAGAGTTCCCCTGGAAGCCCACGCGAGAAGGGCTGTGTATTAGCTCCCAGTGGCTGATGTGACCAACGACCACAAACGATTATTCTCTGGGTGGCGGAGGCCAGAGCTCCGACGTGAGATCTGTCAGACAGAAACCAAGGAGCCTGCCGGGGAGGGTGCTGGCGGCAGAGACTGTTAAGCAAATTCTCTGCAGGACCCTGTTCTCAAGGGTCCCAAGGGGACTTAAAGATGGGAACGGAGTGTGCGCCCCGCCTGTCTGATGGGGGCAGCGGACAGATTTCCTCCGGGGCCTGTGTGGGAACAGTCTTCCTGTTTCCCCCCACGCCCGAGACATGTGCAGCCTCACGGTGGGCGCCTCCTGTGGCCTGCGGGGCCCAAGTTGGTGGAGAGGTTGGGTGGGGATGCCCTGCATGCAGAGGGCACGCGTGGGCAGAGGGTCCCTGGCCCGAGTCCAGCAGGTCTTGCTCCGGGGCGGTTCATGCTGTTGGGGCCACTTTCACCCCGAGCCCTGCCTTCTTTGTCTTGCTGTCTCTTTCCCTCGTGGAAGGGTTTGTGTCGTTTGTGAGACTGTAGTCATGGCTGGAACACGACTGGTCTGGAGCCTGAGTTCTGAGAGGAACCTGTGAAGAGAACCTGCGGCGTGTTTCGTGCAGAAACTCCATCCGATGTGTCTCCCACGCCCACCCCCGGGTGCCCAGCTGGGGATGCGTTGCTGGGGGGTCCAAATACAAACATGAACAAGGAAGAGAAACCCTCTGTGCTAAAGGACACTGCTGTTTTTACGTATTGTCCTAATTTTTTCATTGAAAAATGCCGTTGGAAATTTTTTAAGAAGCTGCACAGACAGTTCACGGATGCGGACTTTGCGGGGCAGACCATGTGCGGACGTGTTTCTGGTGCCCGCGGTCCCCTAGCCGTGTGAGGGGCAGAGCAGGGTCGGACAAAAACGGGCACAAAAGGCGTCAGGTTGTCTGAACACTTTTCCAGGGTTTGGGGGTGCGCACCTGCGTGAGTGAGTGCAACTTGTCCTTCATCTCCTTAATCTTGTTCTCAGAATTTTTTTTCTTAAAAGCAAAATAAAATATTTGGAGACACGTCGTCCCCCATCTTCTTGTGATCTGATCAGCTACAAATTTCTGTGAGGTGCTAAATATTTGCCACAGGGTGAAAATTATACATCTTATAAAGGCAGAGGGAATGTACCTATGTTGTTCTGATACCCTAGAAGACCTATTTATCTTACTACTCTATTTCTTTCTCTTTTTTATCCTCACCCGAGGACATTTTTTCATTGCTTTAGAGAGAAGAGGGGGAGGGAGATAGAGAGAGAGAGGAACACTGATCCGTGGCCTTCTCATAGGCACCCCAACCGGGGTTCGGACCTGCAGTGGGTCTGTGGCCTGACCGGGACTCAAACCCATGACACCTGTCAGTCATGGGACAGGGCTCCAACCAACCGAGCCGCACTAGCCAGGGCTATTTGTCCTAGTTCTCGGGGGAGCTTGGGTTCATAGCAAAACCAAGGGCAAAGTGCAGGGAATTCTCCCGTCCCCCGCCTCACTGTCAGCAGCCCGCATGAGTGGCGCATCTGTCCTGGCCGACACGCCCGTACTGATGTATCACCGTCACCCAAAGCCCGCAGTTCCCACTGGGATTTGGCCTGGGTGTGGCATGTTCTGTGGGTTTGACAAGTGTGCAATGACAAATACCCACCATTATAGTTCCACGGCTGTAAAAGTCCTCCGCGGTTCCCCCGTGTATCCCTCCCTCCTCCTCTAACCCCCGGCAAACTTCACTGTGCATAGTTTTGCTTTTTCTAGAGTGTCATGTAGTCGGAATTGAACAGCAAGCAACCTTTGCAGATTGGCTCTTTCACTTAGAAATAATATACACTTAAGGCTCCTCCATGTCTTTTCCCGGCTTGCTGGTTCATGTTTTTTAAAAGCACCAAATAATGTCCCATTGTCCGGATGTGCCACAGTGTATTATCCATTCACCGATTCAAGGGCATCTTTGCTGCTTCTGAGTATTGGCAATTATCAATAGTTGATCTATCAGTCTATTCTTTTGCCAATACCACACTGTCTTGCTTACTAGTTTCTGGGGAGTCTGAACATCAGGTGGTGCATGTCCTTCGACTTGGTTCTTCCTTCAGTATCGTGTTGGCTGTCCTGGGCCTTTTGCCCCTCCGTGTAAACTGGAACCAGTCTGTCAGTGTCTAAAACACGCAACTTACCGGGATGGCACCGAATCCATGAATCGGGTTGAAAAGAACTGACATCTTAATAACATTGAGTCTACTCACCCACGCACGTGGGACATCTCTCAACTGATGTAGATTTTCTTTGATTTCTTTGGTTAGAGTTTTGTAGTTTTCCTCATCTGGGCATTGCACGTGTCTTGTTAGATTTATACCTACGTATGCTATTTTGGGGGTAATTAATGAGAACTTTTCAGATCGACTCTCTTCACAACTTTCAAATGTGCGGCACGGTGTTACTCACTGCAGTCACTGCGCTAGAGCTTACCTCCTTATGCTGTTTTCACGTTCAAACTGGAAGTTCCTACTGGATTCTTCAAAGCCTTTGTTGGCAGTGCTTGGTGCTTGCAGTAACCAGGGTTTCTGCCCACGACTGCGGGTGTTCGCGGCTGCCCCCGAGGCTGCCTGCTGCAGCGAGCGGGGCCGCCCTGCTTGTACCAGAAGCCATGTGGTCGTGCAGAGCGCACGTCACTTGGGTGGGCTCACTTCCTGTTGATCGTGTCACTCTTGGTTCGGTCACAAGCCCAGTGGTTGGGGAGATGAAAAGACGGTGGCCTGCGGTTTAGACTCATCGGAGCGTTTTGATGAGAATTAAAACTGGGCCCTAGAGGTGCTCCTGACCTCAGATGGTCACGGGAGAAACTAGCCAGAAGTCACACTGCGGCACAGCGACAGTGAGAAAAAGAGCCAAGGTCAATGAGTCAACGCTTATGTATTTTTAAATCTGTTTTATCATTTATGCTGTTACAGTTGTCCCATTTTTTTCTCCCCTTTATTCCCTTCTGTCCTGCACCCCCCTCCCACCAGCATTCCCTGCCACCCCCTGCCGCTTAGTTCATGTCCATGGGTCGTACAGATAAGTTCTTTGGCTTCTCCATTTCCTATACTATTCTTAACTTCCCCCTGTCTATCTTCTACCTGCCATTTATGCTTCTTATTCCCTGTACCTTTTCCCCCTCTCTCCCCACCCACCCCCCTGATGATAACCCTCCATGTGATCGCCATTTCTGTGATTCTGTTCCTGTTCTAGTTGTTTGCTTAGTTTGTTTTTGTTTTAGGTTCAGTTGTTAATAACTCTGAGTTTGTTGTCATTTTACTGTTCCTATTTTTGATCTTCTTTTTCTTAGATAAGTCCCTTTAACATTTCATATAATTAGGGCTTGGTGATGATGAACTCCTTGAACTTGACCTTATCTGGGAAGCACTTTATCTGCCCTTCCATTCTAAATGACAGCTTTGCTGGATAGAGTCATCTTGGGTGTAGGTCCTTGCCTTTCATGACTTGGAATACTTCCTTCCAGACTCTTCTTGCCTGCAAGGTTTCTTTTGAGAAATCAGCTGACAGTCTGATGGGCACTCCTTTGTAGGTAACTGTCTGCTTTTCTCTTGCTGCTTTTAAGATTCTCTCCTTATCTTTAATCTTGGGTAATGTAATTATGATGTTCCTTGGTGTGTGCTTCCTTGGGTCCAACTTTTGGGACTCTCTGAAGTTCCTGGACTTCCTGGAAGTCTATTTCCTTTGCCAGATTGGGGAAGTTTTCCTTCATTATTTGTTCAAATAAGTTTTCAATTTCTTCCTCTTCCTCTTCTCCTTTTGGCACCCCTGTGATTTAGATGTTGGAACATTTGAAGTTGTCCCAGAGGTTCCTAAGCCTCTCCTCATTTTTTGAATTCTTGTTTCTTCATTCTGTTCTGGTTGAATGTTTTCTGCCCCAAATCATTTATTTGAGTCCCGGTTTCCTTGCCTTCACTGTTGGTTCCCTGTACAATTTCCTTTATTTCACTTAGCATAGCCTTCAATTCTTCCTCCATTTTGTGACCATACTCAACCAATTCTGTGAGCATCCTGATTACCAGTGTTTTGAACTCTGCATCTGATAGGTTGGTTATCTCTTCATCACTTAGTTCTATTTTTGGAGCTTTGATCTATTCTTTCATTTGGGCCATATTTTTTTTGTCTTGGCATACCTGTTACATAGTAGGAGGCAGAGCCTTAGGTATTTGCCAGGGTGGGGCAACCCACATTGCTGTATTGTGATGCTGTCAGTCGGGGAGGGGTCCAAGAGGAAACAGTGCCACTTGCTCAGCTCTCGACTGGTTTTCAGTCACTTCCCCTGCTACCCACAAGCAAATTGGGTCCTTCTGGTGCTGAATCCTGGGTGGGTGGGTTTGTACATATTCTAGTACCCTGTGGGTCTCTCCAGTGAATGCTCCTGTGAGGCTGGGAGTTTCTCCCCCTGCCACAACCCCCACAGGTTTTTTCAGTCAGAGGTTTTGAGGCTTTATTTCCTGGTGCTGGAACCCTGGGTTGTATGGTCTGTCTCACTCCGCAGTTGTTCTTCCTGGTTTATCTGCATGAAAATGTGGGACTGCCCAGTTCACCAGCTACCACCTTGCCTGGTCCTCTAGCTGCGGCCTTGCTGTGAGTCCTCTCTGTCCTAGCTGCCCATCTCTGCCCCTCCTACCGGTCTGGATGAATGTTTCTTCTTTAACTCCTTGGTTGTTGGACTTCCATACAGTTTGATTTTCTGGCAGTTCTGGTTATTTTTTGGTTTTGAATTTGTTGTTGTCCTTTTTTGTTGTAGGAGGAGGCAAAGTATATCTACCTATGCCTCCATCTTGGCCGGAAGCCTAACGAGTCAATATTTATTGACAAAGATGCAGAGTAGGGCTTAGGTCTACCAGATGATCGTTGATGTGATAGACATACAGATCTGCAACAATTTCTTTGTTTTAAAAATGTCAAGTGACAGAAGGAATATTCAAAGCATGATGTGGGGTCTCTGGGTGCTCCCCACAAGATCTGTCACTACATTTAGATCTATGGATTGTGCCATTAACAATGCTGTTTTTATTAACAATGCCACTGGATATTTTAAAAATATTTGTTTAAATTAATACTGAAGTCTTCTTTGTTTCTTTCCTTTCTGCTGCCTGCAACTATAATTCAGTTTTGTCATGATGATGGCTTTCTTTTTCCCTTTGTTGTTTCTGAATATCTTCAAGGACAAATATTCTGTTTGCAGGATCACCGAGATGTGCAGACCCATTGTTTCCTGTAGGCTGCAGGGGTGGGGCGGGAGATGAAGCCTTCCATCCTAAAAGCCTCAGGCACTTAAGCAACGCCACCCTCCAACCAGAAGGCGCGGGTTCATCTTTCTGGTCTTGGAAACAACACTGTGAGTTCTTGTTTAGACCATGGGCCAACGCGACGAAATGACAGACTGTTTCCTGTGCTCTGACACAAGTTTGAAGTTCGATTTTGGAAGAACCAGATGGGCCTCTGCCTCACATCTAAATGGCGCACCAGCCAAGCACGGTTAACGTAGGAGGCTCTTCCTCGTGCAGTTCGCACGTTCAGGAATGGCGGCTGTCGGTGTGGGTGGGCACGAGAGATGTGTGTTTTGTTTACTGTATGAGAATGGCCTGCCTGAGTGGTGCCTATTCTTATGCACTTATCTTAAACACGGGTGGATCCAATCTGTCAGGCTACCACACTGGGTCTCCTGTTGTGCGTCTAGCTCGTAATCTGGTTGGGGAGACAGGACTAGTCCCCACGGAAGACGGCGCTGCCGACTTGCTGGTGTAGAACAGCGATGATGAGTATGGGGTGCCAGGAGCTGTGCAGGTCACAAGCAGTCCCAGGACCTTTGGAGTCGCCCAGGAAGACATGCTTTCTTTTCTGAACTTCTAATGATCTGCGATTCTGTTTTCCAGCAGACCATGGGGAAGGTATTAATCTTTCTCTTCTACCTATAAAAAAGTTGGTTATTTAAAAATATTTTTATGTGGCTGCATAATCGTTCTACTCTGAAATGCATTTCTTAGAGATCTGAATATCCCAGACAGGAATTTCAGAACCTTGTTGCTAGAGCCCTTGGATCTTCTGTGTATGTCAGGAATAGGGAGAGCCACGATGTGTTTGAAAACGTAGACTCGAGTCTCACTTGTAACTACACACCTTCTGTGTCCTGGACAAAAGAGGGGGCCTGCCTGGCAGCGGGCACCCGCAAGGGAGAAGCGCAAGTACGGGACAATGTTTTTTCTCAGGGTGCACTCTGGGCGATTGCTAGACAACCCGACTGACCTCTGCTGGCAGGCCGACGTAAAAGGAGAAGCTGTGTTAGCTGCGGTGCTCGAAGCTGTGGGCAGCGAGTGGGTACCACATCCTGGTTCTTTTCTCAGTGGCGTCTAGTGAAGACTTCGGGGAACTCTGCCTGGGCTTCCTTCCTTCTTTTCTCTCAAACTAAAGCTGGGCTGGTAAATTCCCAGGTGTAGGACTTGGAGAGAAGATAACTTCCCAGTTCCTTTGCATCTCAAGCCAGAATCAGGGCCAGAGTTACAGAAAACGAGCTCCTTTCATTGTGCGAGACTCTCTGAATTGTGGGTTTACCATGTTTCCATCAGTCTGATTTCTGATGCTTTTTTTTATTGTAGATGTTTGAATACAGTTGTCTCCATGTTCCCACCACCGCTTCCCCCGCCCACCCACATTCCGCATCTTTGCTGTCACTGAGTGTTCGCAGTGGTGGGGACAATGCTGCTCACGTGCTGGATGACTTGGGTGGGGACAGATGGCTCGTTGCTTTCTCATCTCTGCAGTGACAATGGACACTGGGAAGTTCACGTCATGAACTCTTCACGTGGCTCCGCATGTCCTTTGCAGCTGTAGGAAACGAGTCTCTTTGCAGGGAACGGGATTCCTGTCTTTGGGAAGCATCCAGGCCCCCATATTTGATTTGTTGGAGACTGTAGGTGGGTTTCTAGGATTGGAATTCCCACAGTTTAGAAAGATCTAGAAATGTGATAATGATTCTCAATTCTTGGCTGCCCATCGAATTCATCCAGGGAACTTTAATGCGAATGCCACATGCCCAGGCTCTATGCCCCTTGTTGAATCAGCATCCTCAGTGTGCCCCCCAAGGGGTCCTGATGGGGTGAAAGTTGCGGCACTTCCACATAGTACAAGCACTGGCTGGATCCGCATCTGAGGGCTCCCCGGTCTTTGAGGGGACAGGGGACTATGAGAGTGTCAACGCCATGTGACTCTGCTTGTCCGCTTTTCCTGCTATGGGGTGTGGGGACTGAGAAACGGCTGAGGAATGTGCTGGGTCCTTGTCAGGGGCTGGAGCTCTGAGCTGAATCACGGCGGCCTCGGCAGGCAGGAGGAGGCACCTGAGCAGAGCCAGTTATATTTGTGTCCCCGTCAATTGTGGAGCCTGAGTGAACAGAACTATGACATTTCAAAATAAAACCAAAACCAAACCAAACGAGGATGTTAACTGGTATCAGTTAGGAGTGCACTGTCTCAGGTATTCAGAGCTTCTGGCAAACGTAAGCGACTTGTTCCTGTGGCCCTGCGTGATCGGTCCGAATATACGCTGTTTTTAATCCTGGCCGTCCCGCTTCGTAGGGCATTCCTTAAGGTAGATCCACATCTGGTACGTTCCAATGCCTTCCACCGTTTCCTTCAGTAGCTCTGATGTACGTGTGAAATTTGGCTGCCTTGTGATTGGTTACAGGCTAACCCCAAAGACTTCAGCGAAGCGCCCGTCTGGGCCTGAATGCCTGGGAAGCTGCTGCCCCGAGGTCTGTCCTGCGCCGCGTGCCTTTCACAGTCTGCACCGTTCGCGTCCAGTGCCGTCACCCATGAGGACTGTGAACACACCCTTTTTTACAATGACAGTGGCTTTGGAGTGTTTGGTGCCGCGCTCTCTGTATCTAAAATCACGTTTCAGTCCCTGTGTCAGTGGCGGGGGGTGGGGGGTTCTCTCCCCTGCCCCCCTCTGCGCTGGGTGCACTGAGGCACTGGCTGGTGGTGTGTGACTGGTGTAAGCAGTGAGGCTCCCAGCCCTGGGGGTCTGTTTGTCAGAATGCCATTCAGGGTCGGGCCTGAAAATATGATGCTGGGCTTTGAGAAAGGTTAGGAAAAAAAAGATAGGCAGCTATTTACTTGCCCCTTGGAGAACATGAAAGTAGTCTGGAGAGAGTTCATTATGGTCTTTGGTGAAGTGCTGAGGGCCTTTATCATGGTTTAGTCCGAACCACCGAGAGGTGTGGGGACCTTACCCACCGATCTTAACCACCTGCACTTGGCTGTGACAGTCAGGTGCTCTCATACTCTGTTTAGATAGCAGGAGTATTGATCCAACTAATAGCGTGTCTATAAATTAACAGAAAAAGGAAATAGGTTTCTATGTCTAGCCTGTTACTATAATTCATAAATATACTACTTGATTATGCTCTATATAATATAGTAATATATTAATACTAACAAATATACTATATATATACATATACTTACATATACCACACATATATTTACTAAAACCGTTTTGTTGGATAACATAAAATATTCTGAATTCCTAGGTCCGGTACCTAAACCTGGGAAAACCTGGTAACCTTGTAAATCTGCCTTTTTCATGGCTGCATGCCTTATATTAAAGCCATTGGAGAATCTACTAAAGGATCGTTTCTCGATGTGCAGATTTGAAACTGCCCCCGTTGAACCTCTCGCCTGTGAAAAGCCTCACGTGGTCAGAACGCTCCCTCCTCACCCACCCAGGGAGCGCCTGGCTGAGATCCGAGCCTGACCTGGTCTTCGGTGCCTTTTAAAAACCCCATAATGTATGCTAGTGTATATTACATATAATATATAATATAACTATATAGTTAATATATAATATATATAACTATATAATATATACTATAACTATATAGTATGTAGTATAACTATAATATAACTACATAGTTATAGTATACCAATGTATTGTTAGAAGTTGCTGATGCTCCAAATTAAGAACGCACTCAGGCACACTTCCTTCTTTCTCGGCCCCAACAACGGCACGCTCTCTAGCTTTAAGGCCTCACGAATTATTTTCCTTGATATTAGACACAATTCCAAAGAGGACATTGAAACTTTTCTCCTCTTCAGATGTTTAGGTCGGAGAAGATGCAATTCCTTTTGAGTATTTAGATACTTAGTTTCATCTCTGATGCAGTTTCTTTTGTATAAAAGATTTCCCCCCGGCGTTTAGTGGGACGGTTGTTACCCAAACTCTTGTCATGTGGCCGGACAAGTTGGGGGATTCCATGTTCCACAGAGCAGTTTTTCTTCCTAAGGACGTCGCGAAACCCTCGCTCTGTGATGGGCTCTGTGAGTCTCCCAGCGGGGAGGGTAGCATCCCGTGTTTCCCAGACGCCCAGAATCTTCTGCATGGAGGGTCTTGAGGGACTTGTCCCACAAACACACTCCGGGTGCCCATGGCACAGGACTAGTCCGGTGTTTAACTCCCATTGTTTTCTCTTGAGTCAGCGTTTCCATGGGGACCAAGGACAGCTGTCTTTGTGTGCACCCTGGGGACTAAGGTCTGGACTGGAGTCTTCTTTCCCCCTGGGTGGTGGCCCATGGGGTCATGGGTCCAGTGAGTCAAGACCCACACGAACACAGGCACAGGACAGCAGAGAATGGAAACAGTGAAGAGTAGGTGTGAGCTATGAAACGTCCGCTATAGTTGTCAGTGCTACATATGGGGCCACTGCGTAAAGTGTAGTTTTCACTGTGGGTTGTGGTCAGAAGTTTGGAAAAAGGCGTTTTAGATGATGGCCATGCCTTTACCAAGTCTCACCCCATCAGTGATGGTTCTCTGGAGGAAAGTTTCAGTTAAAGAACCTGCAGAAACCCGAAATGCTAATTTGAAAGAGCAGCGCTATTTACAATAGCCAAGATGTGGAAGCAGCTCAGGTGTCCATCACAGGGTAAAAACGCTGTGGTACGTTCACACAACGGGGGGCCACGGGGCCACTGCCTAAGATGTGTCTCCTCCAGGGGTGGAGCGGCACGTCTATGCCTTCCTTGCTGCTGAGGCTCTGGTATCTGAGTCCAAGACTGCTTCTGAAATTCCAGCCCTCAATTGAATTATAAGCCATGCTGGTCCTATGTGGAGGCGACCACCCACCTGGTCTGATCTTAGCTGTGTCCCCGAGTACCCACCTGCTCTCCCCCAACCTCCTCCACCCCCAGCTTCCCAACGCTCGTCTCCTCTCATGGAGTCGGCCTCATCTGTTTCGGCCTGAAGTTCTGATCATGAAATTTACTGTTGTGCTCAAACAGGGTTTGCAAAGCATTTCTGAGGAACACAGGTCCCTGGAGAAGCTCAGGCCAAAAGGACTCCGGCCAGCAAAGTTTCAGAGACGGGTCCCTTACAGCCCTCCTCCCAGTGTGCGTGGTGCATGTAGCAGCCTGGAGTCCTGCTCAATCTTCTCCGCCTGCAGCTCCCAGCCCAATGTGAATATCCAACATGCCCGTCACTTCTCACCCCATTAGCCTCATGTGGCACTGCTGCCCTGAGTGTTCTCTGAGAAACCATCAACAGACACCGAAAGAGGGTGTTTCCAGAAGTCCGCAAATGAGACTCGTGTGTGCTTCCTGGGGGAGATTTTAGGGCCCTTGTCCATGAAGCTGCATCAGTTCATTTGGCTAGTTTATTGGAACCGAGGTCCCTAGGGGGTGAGTTTTGGGGGAGGGTAAGAAGAAGGATGGAGCAGAACACAGCAGTTCCCAGGGCTGGTGGGTCAGAGCTCTTGAGGGCTGTGGTGGGCTACACATGCTCCCCCCAGAAAAGCCACGTCAGACCCCTGGAACCTGCGGCTGTGACTTTATTTGGAAAAAGGGTCTTTGCAGATTTAGTGAAGTTAAGGGTCTCGAGATGAGGTCATCTCGAATTATCCAGAGGGGCTTGAGACCCAAAGACAAGTGTCCTTACGGGAGACACAGAAGAGGAGGAGACGTGAGCACAGATTGAGGACAGGCGAGAGCTGCTGGAAGCTGGAAGAGGAGAGGGACAGAGTCTGGAGCCTCCCGAGGGAGTCAGGCCTGCCAACGCTCTGATTTTGGACTTCAGGCCCCCAGAACTGGGAGAGAATAAATTTCTGCTGTCTGAAGTGATGTGGTCTGTGGCAAGTTGGTATGGCAGCCACAGGAAACCGGTGTGAGGGGACTGAAGTGACACCTGGGTGCCTTGAAAGGCTGGCTGGGTCCAGCCGGGTGGGGTTCACCACATCCGAGGTGCCACATGCGCGCTTTGAAGGTGGCAGGTTTGGGGGAGCCTTTGTTCTGGGAAGGGACCTGTGGCCTCCACCCAGGTGGCCTCCCCGTCCTCAGCACCAGCCCTTGGACAGTGCACACTGGCTGTCCTTCCCTCTTCTTGCCGGCCTCCGGGCCAAGTGCGGCGCTTGGCTCCGAGTCCAGACTCGAGCTGTGCGTGCTCCGCCGGGGTGGTGGCACAGCCTGTGAGTGGCGTTGCTGTGGCAGCCACTCGCCCTGAGTGCCCACCTCCTCACTTCCCAGAGACAGGAATGGTATGGGTGTGTCTTCCACACCGGCGGGTGTGGTGAGGGTCGAACCAGATGAGGTGCTTTTCCCGGGGGCCAGGCCTGGTCCCGCCTGCTGGCTCCCATCATTGGCTCTACTCCCTCCCATTGCAGGTCCCACGTTGCCTGGACCCTCCATGCTTCTCTCTCGATTTACCTCCTCTCTCCCCTCCCCTCCTCCCCCTCCCCTCCCTTTCCCCTCCGCCGAGCCAACACCTTTGTTTCTCCAACCTCTCCACTGGGGATTAGTTTCTGGCTGTGCCAACCCTCAGATGAACGGAACCGCACGGGCACTATTAATTTTCTGGCTTCCTTCGCTCGACACCACGTTTGCAGGATGAACTTGTGCCGCTGCCTGTAACTGCAGTCTATTCCTTCTGTCGCTGCGCCATGTTCGGTCGCTCGATGTTCAATAGTTTACCCGCTTCCTTGTGGGTGGGTGGTTGAGTTACTTTCAGTTTTGACGTTTAAGAACGAAGCTCCTCTGCAGATTCCAGAACACATCTTTGGTGGGGAAAAAGTGCTCGTTCCTGTCTGGTGTGTGCCCATGAGGGGAACCCTTAGGTCAGAGGGCATGTGTGCATTTAGCTCTAACGGGCACGTCCAGCTTCCCTGAGAAGCTGTGCCACTCACACCTCCACCAGCAGGGACAAGGGCGCCGTGCGATTGCTTTGTAAGAGGGCTATAACCTCCGTAACAGACGCTGCCTGGGGATGGGGACAGTCCCTCCCCTTGCTGCTGTTGAAACCCAAGCTGGGAACTAGGAATGAGAGCGGGGGTGTACGAAACGCCGTCCTGATGAGCCTCCCAGAGTCTGTCTCGGATATCAGCACCAGCACCCACTTTCCAGCATGGGACTCTGCTCTCCAGCTGTGTGTGGAGTCACTGGGGAGCCGATGTGAAGAGGACTGTGTCCCGGGACCACCGAATGCCAATTAAATAGAAATTTCCAGAGGTGGGGCCTGGGCATCGGTACCTGGTCAGTCTAACGGGCAGCCCTGGGTGTGAACGAGTCACCAGTGTTTGGGCAGTTCTTAAGGTGTGTTCCTTCACTTGCTTTAAGAGCCTGACTCAGTGTTGCCGCGTGCTCTTGGACCAGGCAGGCATGGTGCGTGTGCTTAAAATTGATGTTGCTAAGGAAGCAAACCAAGGGAACCTGCCCACACAATCACTTCTCGAAGCAGCTACCGGGCGAATGACTATCCGCCAAGTTCAATGTGCCGCACACACATCACGGGGCTTTCTCCAAAGGAAACTTCCGGGCTGCGGTTCCACACTGCCCCCCACCCCCCACCCTGTGGTGGTTGGACCTGCCCAGGCTCAGGAGCGGCTGCCTCATTTGCATCTTTTAGAATTTCAATTTCAATTTCTCACCTGCCTGGGGAGCAAAGTGAAAGGCATGTCTGGTTTCTGTCTCTCCCAGAGACTCTGATTTTCCACCTGGATCTGAATAGCAGGTGTTGATGTGGGGCAAAGAACTTGGAAGGACAATTGCCTTTCCTCTCAGCCCTGTACTCCAGTCTGGCTGCTTCTGTCTCCTGCCTGTCACCAGACACGTTGACCGAGGGCCCCTCCTCCTGGGTCCCACGGAGGCAGTGCAGGAACTCACGCAAAGCAGAATTTGCATGTCACTTGACACATGGATGGCATGGGGACAGTGTTCCCTGGTGTTTCCCTTGCACTGCCCCCAAGGCCACTCTGCCACGCCACCTCACTGTGCTGGGGAGCTCTGCCCACTGAAGTCATTGGAGAGAAGTGGGGACAGGTGTGCGCACTGACTTTATTTGTGACGAGTTTAAGAAGTGACAGCAGATGAGATGACACCCAGTGATCTAGACTGCCCCTTTCATTGTCCTGATGATCCATTCGAGGTATTTCTGAGACAGCAGCACGTACACGCCAGGCCCTCGGGGGTCTCCACACTTTCCTCCCATGCCGAAGGAGGTGACGCCTCTGAAGGTCCCCTCGCAGATCAGAGGGCCTCCAGAGTCTCCCTGGGGAAGACAAGAGGGGGTGGGGGTCAGCATCGAACAGGGACACGGCCATGGCTGAGTGGAAGAAATTCCATTTAAAGTGGAGTGAAGACCAGCCTTCACTTCACTGAAAGCTAGCGCTTAAAAACCCAAAATACTGAGGCTATTTTATGTTTCTAGATTGGCTTCCTCGACTTACTTACGCACCAGTGGGGATGGAAGTGAAGCTGGCATCGCTGTCTACGTTGTCCCATAGTTTAGGGACCAATTCACTGCCTTAGAAAGGAGACCCTTTGTCGTTTTCTCAGGGTGCTTAATAACTCAGGGGGCAAAACTGTCAAATGCCGATGGGACTTCGAGACAAAAAGTAGAAGCCGCGTTTCCTAGCTTCTCCTGCAGAGAATCGTCTTCCCAAAGGAACGCAACCAGAGCAGCCTCTCCTTCACCCTCAGACAGACAGGACCTTCTCCTCCCCGTCTCCGCTGCTGCTGGGTAGAAGTGCCAGAATCTACGCTTTTGCCTTCGAGCAGGGTCGCCGCAGCAGAGTGGCGTCTGTGGCCCGAAGCCACCGCGTCACTCTGCCCGACTGTGCCTGCAGGGTGTGACCTGTGTTCTCTCAGGGAGTCTAGGTAGGATTGGCCTGTGTGTGCCCATTCCAGGGATTGCGTCTGCGCTGCTGGGTGGGGTGGAGGGCCCCGGGGCTGTGCACGGGCTCTGCAGACGTGGGGCTGCGCCTGCTCAGGTCCTGAATTGCGTGTGTGGGGCAGCCTCGAGCTCCTCCGAGCCCTGGCCTGTGCTGTCTGAAGTCAGGGGCCCTGTGAGAAGCTGGGGTCCTCCCTGCACAGAGCTATATCTCCTGCCTAATGGAGGAGTGCCTGGAAACTTCAGAATGAGCCCTTCCGGTTGAACCCATGGAGAGCCATTGCCAGAATGGGCCAAGGATGGCTGAGTTTGGATGGCAGCGGGTGGCAGGTGTCAGGCATCTTGGGATGCTGTGGGGCCTTGGGATTGTCGTGTGTGGGTTCCAATAGCACTCAGGTGCTGGGTTTCTGGGTGCCTGGTGTGCTGAAGGGCTGGAGAGGGTGGGTGGTGGTGGGGCCAGGAGAGCAAGCGGAGGCTGCTGAAGCCAAAGGCCACCTTTTCCTGGGATGGCCTAGCCCTGCCCCAAGGTGAGCTGTTCAGATTCTGCTGAGGCTAGAGGAGCCCCCGGGAAGGAAGAGGGACCCTGGGCCTCAGGTCTACCCACTCCCAGACTAGCACACGGTACGCCCTCTTCCAGCTAGGCCCTGCAGGGTCTTTGGCACAGGCAAGAAGTGACAAGCCAGCGCCCAGAGCTTAAAAATTGTGCAGCATTTCTTCTACTTTGTCCTCACGTGGAGCCCTGTCCCATCCCTTCTCGGGGACTCTGACACACAGCCTACGCGTCCCCTGTGTGGGTCGTGCCTGCAAGTGGTCTCCTGGCATTGGACTTGGATCCAGGAAGCTGTGGGGCCTTGCCTGCTATCCTTGGTCAGGCTTGGGAAGGACAGGCCTGTCAGACCCTCCAGGTGGAATGACAGAGGAGTTTAGGGCTGTGCTGAGTTTGGGGGAAAGGGCATGGAAGGGCCTAGAGGAACCCTGACTTTGGCGCTCCTGAATGTTACAGTTTTAAAAATTTAGATCCACATATCTTAAAGTGAAGAATGAGAGAAAAGCAACATGGCTTCTTGGGTGGGTTTGTTTTTTTTTTTAAATCCTCACCGAGGGTGTAAATGCCCATTGATCTTAGAGGGAGAGAAAGGAAGGAAGAGAGACAGAGAGAGACATCAATGGGAGAGAGAAATGTTGATCAGGTACCTCCTATATGCACCCCAGCCATGGACCAAACCCAGAACCCAGGCATGTGCCCTGACTGGGAATCGAACCCGCCACCTTTTGGTGTGTGGGATAATGCTCCAACCAACTGAGCCATTGGGCCAGGGCTCTTGGGAGGTTTTGATATGACCTGAGAAGATGTCAGGGGCCAACCCACACCAGCGGTAAAGGTGATTCTGGCTGAACCACGCGCCTAGCCAAGACCTAGGACGCGGCAGGAGACCGAGCAGGACAGGGCGCTGTCTGCCGCCGCCGTGGGGCGGGGCCTCCGTGTACTTACATTGCACGAGTCTTTCCCGCCTTTGGGGCTGCCAGCACAGAGCATGTCCAGGCTGATCAGGGGGCTGTAGTTGTAGTGCTGTGGGTCATTGCAGACCTTTCTGTCGATGACCGTGACGTTGACTTCTCTCAGGTCATCGGGCGCCACGTGGAACTGGCTGTTTACCAGCCCCCACCCTGCGACTTGGCAATGGGTTCCTGGTTTGACATCGTGCCCCCTCTTAGGGAGACTGAGGACGGCCACGTTTTTATTGATGGTTGCTTTTTTCCTCAGCTGTTGGAAGACAAGCGTAAAGAGTTAATGTGAACGAGGTAATGAAACTGTTCACGTTTCTACGGCCCACAGGGACCCCTCGTGCGGGTGCAGCCTGCAGCTATGGGGCACCGAGGACAGAACACCGCCCCGCAGGCGCCCAGGTTGGGGCGGCTCTGTGCCTTGCACAACCCACGGTACACACCTGGACCAGTTTGAGGTCGCCCTCGTGTGTGTCCTTGTCATAGCACGGGTAGGTAAACTGTTTCTTCATGAACATGATCTGTTTTTCTGGCTCCTTCTTGGATTTTGAGTGAGCCCCGAGAATGATTCTGGACCTTTTGTTCCTGAAAGCAGACAGGGACTGTCACCGGGTTTACTCTGTCAGTCAGCAGCTGAGCACACCGCGTGCTGGGCGGTTGCACCGTCCCCCGTATGAATAAGTTTGCCAGGGGCATACTTGTTGGTAGATCAGAAAACAAAATGGGTGCTTGAAAGGGTAACAAGTAAGATGTTTGAGAATCCACCACCATCACTGTCACTGTCGTCACCGGCATATTTATGACACGCTAAGCAAGGTCTGTTGAAAACAGTAAGAGTCCCATGGCAGCTAAGCCCAATCTTGGGATCTTTGTTGGGGTTTGGGTGGGCATCCTGCCCCCCCACCCCCAACCCTCCTTCAGCTGTGACGGAACATCAAGCAGCAGATCACAGGACACGAAGATCTCAGTGGTCTAGAGACAGAAGCAAGGGCCACCTGGTGCCTGTAAGAGGGACTCACTGAAGGCATCTCTGAGGCAACAACAGCCTTATCTCAAAGGGGTGAACGTTCAGAAACAGAGCGCCCGGCGAGGACCCTGTTTGCCTGGCACTGAGTGTGGGTGACTGGGGGATGGAGTTCTGAAGGGGGGACCCACGCTGACCCTCCCGCTCTGTGCTGCAGGTTCATTGTGATCAATGAAATCGAAACACGCTCTGGTGTATTCGCGATGAAGGTGACTGCATGCCCAAGCCAGTGGAAACCACACCAGGGTGATACCCCCCTCTCCCCGCCCACCCCAGCTGATGGGAGTCTCACTGAGATGAGAGAACAGGGTGGGGCAGAGCACAGCTGGGGACAGAATGTCCTCTGCATTTGCACCTCGGCAAGGGAGTCAAGAGCCACACACGGCTGCTGAGGGTGTGAAATGTGGCAAGCATGACAGAGGAAATCGATTTCAAATTGTATTTAAATGTGTACAGCCATGTGGAATTTGCATAGCCAGCGTGACAGTGGCCATCACATCGGACAGCCAGGCTTAGAGGCTTGATTCCAGGAGGGGAGACAGGACTGGCCCTGGGGGAAGTGTGCGGGTGGCCCCCAGAGAGGCTGCAGGTGAGTGGGTGGCTCATAGAGGGGAACTCGGGGCCCTGGAGGCAAGATTTCTCGACTTGACAGCTGTGCGCTGCCCCAGGGGTGGGACTGGGGCCCCAGCTCGCTCTCCCCGGGCCACGGAACCAAAGGCAGACAAAGCCGTCCAGCCCCTGGGCCGGGGGCTGTTGCGGGGCCTGAGACAGGGCTGTGGGTGCTGCCTCCTCAGGCCTCACTTGCTGGGGCTCAGTCTGCACCCAACTCCTGGACAGGGTGGAGTGCGTGTCCAGGGCGCCTCCCTGGCTTTAGTGAGATTTCCTTTTTAAATTCATCTTCGCTGGAATCAGGATACCCCCACGAGCTGTCGCTTTGAACCCAGCACTTACAGGAGGCAGTGAGCGGCCGTCAGCACCCATCTGTCTTCGATCAGAGCCCCCCCGCAGATGCTGTCATTCACCCCTATAAGCAGCGCCATGTAGGGTCTCGAATGAGGAGTTACTTCATTCCCTCCGATAATCTGTACACAGAGAGCTGTGAGGAAGAAGAGGGCAAATCACATCAGCGCCCACCTGACAGAGCTCTGCCAAAAGCCACGTTTCTAAGACCAGACAAGCTCAGCCCCAGCCCTCCTGTGCCCCCATGCAGACATCCAGGTATCTGAGTGCAAACCCGCCCCTGCTGGACTCGCCCAGAGGTCCCTCTCTCTCCCCCACAGAAGCCATGCCACTGGCAGTTCTGGGAGTCTTCAGGCTGCAAATCTGACCTCAGGCCTCAGGGCTTGCAAAGGCTGGACAGCTGTGCATTGGTCTCCATGGTAACAGTCGCTACGGGAGATGCTAGGGATGAAGACCACCTTGAGAGCCTCCCACCTCTCCCCCTTTCAGGCCGAGTGCTACTCTGGGCAAGGAGGGAGGCTTTGCACCCCAAGTTGCAACAACCCCCAGCTTACAAACTGCTGTTAGCACCTTTTAGTGGTGACCTTGCCCTTGAGTTCTCTGGTCCTTGTGAGACTTCCTTTCACTGAAGTCTGCACTATCCTCATTCATAAGTTGAGGGAAGACTATTGACTGCCCCGAGGCTGCTCTTCTCCCTCCCAGCTGAACCACAGGGTTTAATCAGCTCTTTCCTAGGAAAGGAGAAGAAGGGCCTTTGGGAACACTTGGCTCTCTACCTCCCTGCACCTGATGTTCTTGGAGTCTCCTGAAATACCTCTCCTGGCCGTTGGCCCAGACCCATGGTTCCTGAAATAGGGCCCAGGGCCTGGCACTCCATTCTCACAGCGAACTCCATGCCGGAGTCACAGGAAGGTGTCAGTCACGAGAGTGGGGGGAAGGAAAGAGGGTGACCAGGGCACTACCTTCCAGAAGGGACTGGGGTGGCGAACTTCTAGGCTCTAGGAGGAAAAGGAGCAGGAACTTAGAGCAACCAAGAGAACCCCACCCATATCTCAGTTTTTCCTGGGGTGCGTGTAAAGACAGACCCCAAAGGTGTCTCTTCGAAACTTCTGGGCTGCAGAAGCCAACAGGACGCCCCCTTCGGCAGAGTCCTGTGTTTGGGGAGCACATATACCCGCGGAGAAAAAGGTCCACAGCTTCCACAACCAACCGCTCCTAGCAGCTCAGGCACTGGGCTTTAGAACACGTGGGAGTATTTTAGGAAGCTAGCAACTTGTGGTCCCCGCTCAGAACCAGGACAAATCGGGACTGGCGGGGCAGGGCTGGGATGTCCCTGTCCTTTAAAAACCCCACAGCCTGTCCTACTGTGTGGAGGTTCTGGACCAGGTCACAGGTCTCACTTTGCGGGGTCTGTGCCCCCGAGGGCCTATACCGCTCTCTCAGCTGCAGGAAGCCAAGCAGAGCCGAGCCCGTGGGTTTTGCGGTTTCCCTGGAAGGGCAGGTGCGCCTGGAATTGGACGTGCTCTGTTTCCGCCGTTGCGGAGAATTTGATGCGCCCGGACAGTGCTGTGTGAAGCCGTGCTGATCCTACGCCCACCCTTTCATCCCAAATGACCTGCAGCCTTGGATTGTGAAAGTCTCTTCTCATTTTTAGGTGCAAGACGAACCAGAGACCTTCCCTGGGTACTTCTGGCAAGACTGCCCCGCCCCCCACTCCCACCGCCAAAGCTGACTCTGGGCAAACCCACGTCTGCTCCACGCTTGCCCACGAAGTCCATCCCTGCCCTGGAGGGGTCCTCCCCTCCCAGAAGGACTTTGAAAGACAATCTGCAGCCACCCTGGGGGCTGTTACCCTTCCAGTGAGGATTTCATGAGTCTCTACGGCCCTTCAAACAGAAGCACGCACGGGAGGCTCACACAAGACCAGGTGTGTCGGTTACTAGCGCACAGGGAGTCAGCTCAGCACAAAACACTGCTGCCGTCCCAGAGAGTAGATCTGGGGACACTCCTGGCGCGGGAATGTCTCCCAAGGCTGCAGTGGCCTGGAGGAAGAGGATGAAAGTTCTAACCGCTCCTGACTCGCTACAGGTGTGTGGGCCAGGTGCGTTTCAATGCCATTACGGCGGTCTGCGTTTTCTGTACCGAGAAAGGCCAAGGGCCCTCTCTTCCCTCCCGGAAAGGTGCCGTCAGGTCCTGACTCAGGAGCGTTTGGGCTGTTTGTTTGTTTTTGCGTTGCCCTTCTTGGCAATTTTACACATCAGCAGCAGTAAGTACTGGCGGTTCTATGACCTTTTGTGAAGAAATTGGGAAGAAGAAAGAAGGGTGTTTTCCCTCCTAAAACAGAGACGCGTTCATAATCGAAGATAGGAGGTGGAGGCTTAGGGGAGGGTCTCCTAGTGCCCTGAGCTCCTGTTGCCAGAATTCACGGTAAATCTGCTCCCTCGGTTATAAGGGAAATGACAAGAGCTGGTCTTACCTTCAGGAATCAGCAGGAGAAGAAATGCCACCGAGAGAGAGGATGACAGGAGTGCTCCGGGGTTCCTCATTGTGGCTGCTGTCCCCACATCAATCAGGGTGTGCTCAGGCCGAGTGGGTCGCTGTCTATATACTGAGAGCGCAGAGGATGTGGTGAGCCTTCGGAAACGAAAGAGCAGTAATGAACCCAGCTCCCCAGCAGTGCCCGTCCCCCTGCCCATCCCCCTGTTTAGGGAGAGGCCCCCCCCCCCACTCCTGCTGCCACTCCCACCCTGGCGCCCTCAGCATGAGCCCTGAGGAAAGACTTGGAGGTGTCTGAGCAGCTGGGAGGGCTCTGGCTCCCAGCATCAGCCGTGTCACCTTCCACTCAAGTGGGTGATCTGCGGGGACTTCAGTTCGAGCTTTAGAAATGTCCTCCAGATTGGCCACTGACCTAACCTCTTTCTAGTTGCCGATTTGGGTGACAGAGGACCAGAAGGTCAGGGCAAGGGGCGATGCCATCAGTGCCAGCCTGGGTCTCCTGCCTCACCTGGTGTGGGGTGATGTCTTGGGCTCCCGTCTGGTATCTGAGGCGGGTGTGGGGACGAGGCTGCTGGAGGTGGGGCTGGTGGCTTTTTCCAGACCCCTGACGGTTCGGTTTCACAAGTTCAGATACTGGACACTATTTCTGAGATTCCCCTTCCTCTTTGTCTTCCTCTCTCCCTGCACTGCCTCCCTTCCTGTCCTCCTTTCTTCCTCTGGTCTGGGTTTAGCTAAGGAAGGAAAACAGGAGTCAGACATGGCTATTTTGTTCCAATATCAGGGGTGACCTCATTCGAAGGGGGACCAGCTTCAGGCCCTGAAGGAGCTGTGTCAGGTGCTTTCTCTTAGAAATGACTCTGCTCCTTTTCTGAGCTGAGGATGTGGTCTTTGTTGTAACACGCATGGTCCCCTGTCCTGTCGGGATGTCGGTGTCACACTTACCTTCCCCAGAGTTGACACCCTGAGGACTCGGGAGCCAGGGGTTACTTTGCAGAAATCATGTGACCCCTAGAGGAGTCACCCCCCACCCCCGGTGCCCCCTGGGTTTCCTTTTCCTGGAATTACTAGTGCTTCACAGGTTACTCAGGTCTAGTCATCGCAATAGGATGCCCAGCTGCTGGTTTTGGTGATTTTGACGCAGACGTAAAGAGAAGCCAGCACGGACTGACTAGAGTTACTCAGACTCTCTCAGAGGAAACAGTGGCGAATCTGTTTCTTTCTACGTGGACGTGGTTTCTAGTACATTGGCCGCATCGTGCAGCCACCTCCACAGTTATCGGGTTGGTCAGAAAGTCCGTTTAGTTTTTTCCCGTAAAATAAAAGACACATTTTTCATTTTCACCAACAACTTTATTGATCTGGATATGTTGAGTGTATCGCTCTCTCCCGTGTGGTATGACGATTGTTCCCAATGAATGTCTCGATTTGATCACTGACAACTTCAGCTGGTCTGCCCAGCCGTGGAGCATCGTCCAGGGAGAAATGTCCGGCACAAAACTGTGCGGACCACTCCTGACACGTTCGATCCGTCACGGCGCCTTCTCCGTACACTGCCCACATCTTATTTTTTGCGTTTTTACCTTTCTTGAAGTGATAAAGCATACTGTGCCGAAAACGTTTTCATGTTTTCTTCCATCTTCAATATAAAAATTGGCTACACAAAAATTCACCAGTTTTGATCAGTTTTTTTAAAAAACACCTTGATATGACAGCGGTCACAATACAATCTAACAACACTGTTTCGAATGAAGTTACAGACCACTAGGCGCTAAACAGAGCCATCTCACGGAGAAAAAAATGAAGTTTCTGGCCAGCCCAATAATTCTAGACCATTTTCATCATTTCCGAAAGAGGCCCTGTCACCTCCCATGGCCCCTCTCCCCGGCCAGCCCTACATGACCGCAGACCTACTTTCTGTCTCCATAGGTTTGTCCGTGCTGAAAATTTCATGTCAACGGAGTGGGAAAATATGTGTTCTGTTCTGAGTTTTTTCACTCATAATACGTTTGAGGGTCATATAGCATGTATCGGTATTTTATTTCTTCTTATTACCAAATGACATCCCATCATATGAATGTACCATATGCATTTATCCACTCATCAGTCGATACGCACACGGGTTGTCTCTGCTTCTTGCCTATAATGAATAACGCCGCGGGAACATTTACACCTGAGTTTTTGTGTGGGAATGTGTTTTTGTTTTTGTTGGGCACATACCTAGGAGCACGATTACTGGGTCACGGGAGAACTCTGTGTTGAACATTTTGGGAAGCTTCTAAGCAGCTGCCCAAAGTGGCCACACCGTTTTCCCATAAAAATGCACGATGCTTTGGCTCTCTCTGCATCATTTCCAGGACTTGTTATTTATTATTGAAAAGAAGTCATTGTTGTTCTAGGGGGTGTGAAGTCACCTCTTATTGTCGTTTGTATTTGCATTTCTTTAATGACTAATCATGGTAAGCTTCCTTTTATGTGTTTGCTAGACATTTACACAATGTACCTTCTTCGGAGAAACGTCCACTCAAATACATTGCCTGTTTTCAATTGGGTTGTCCTCTCACTATTGAATTGTAATGTCTGGTGGTGAGCTAATCATCCCGACCTAACACCCCGATGACCAGACCTGGGGTCCTGTCTCAAAATCACACGGCCTTATACTCTTGGATACAAGCCCCTTCTAAGATACATAATTCACAAGTATTTTCTCCTGGTCTGTGGGTTGTCTCCGCTTTCTCTTCATGGGTCCTTTGAAGCACAGAAGCTTTAATTCGAGGAAGTCCGACTCATCAGCCTCTTTTGTCACTTGCATCTCGGGTGTCACACCAGGGAATTGCTGACTCACCCAGCACCACAGAGACTGACTCTCATTTTTTTCTAAGTGTCGTAGTTTTCGTTTGTAGGGTCTGGTTTTTAATGAACATTTTTGTATAGTTCCAGTTAACCTTCGTGTGCGGTTTGAGGTAGGGGCCCAGCTTCACCCCCTGGCCTGTGGGTGTCCAGGCGTCCGCGCTTCACTGGTTGAAAACGCTGTGCTTTCCTCACGGAACTGTATTGACCCCTTTGCCACAAACGACTTGCTGTAGATGCTGGAATTTATTTCCAACTCCCAGCCTTGTAACGCTGTCTGTCCCCAGGCCAGCCGCGCTCTCTGGGTCACTGTGGCCCTGCAGGCAGCTCTGAGATTGGAGATGTGGGTCCACCAGCTTCCCACCAGCTGTGCTCTGCTCTGATGGTCTTTTCTAAGGCTGTTTTGACGAGGAAGTATACACTTTAAAAACTGTGTATGTAGGCTATTTCTGTATATTCTTGGGAAAAGTTTGAGGTTATTGTAGATATGAAGGAACCGTTGCAACATGGTGAACCAGTGGTGTGTTTGCTGGACTCCTGGGGGTTCCTGAGACCGTTTCTGGGGTTCGCAAGGTCAAAACTATTTTCCTAATAACACTAAGATGGCGCTTGCCTTTGCACCTGTGTGGTGACATTTTCACTGATGGCACAGGCGCCGTGACAGGTGAAACTGCTGGAGCCTGCACACGCATTAACGCCGGAGCAACACACGGTGCTGGTGGTCGCTGCATTTTTTGTGGTCAGGCACCAGGAAGAGAGGAAGGAGGGAGGGAGGGAGGGAGGGAAGGAAGGAAGGGAAATAATCCAGTTTCACTTAAGAGCAAAACGGATGGAAGAGTCAAAGCAGAAAAAAAAATTTTTGACACATCTCTGTCCTCTGGTAAATACCATTTCACATTCCATGGGATGCAGGGGCACAAAGCACGCACGGGCGCTCGGTGCACCTGACGGGGAGCCCCTCTGTGCCTGAGCTGGGGCTGGTCTGCCTCATGGACGGTGACGGTTGCTCAGACTTGGCTTGGTGGCCAGCCTTTCCTCGGATACGAACAAAGCAAGCCTGTCACTTTGAAGAAAACAGCTTTTACTGCCAAGGATGAAATTAGAGATTTCGGCGGGATGGTGGGATTCCTGGAACACTTGTGCCTGCTATTGTGAGCTTAACCTCTTCTCAGCACTCAAGGACTATTTTTTTTTCGATTTTATTTACTTATTTATTTTTAGAGAAAGGGGGAGGGAGAGGGCAAGGGAGAAAAACATTGATGTGCGAGAGATACATGGATTGGTTGGTTGCCTCTCGTACGCTCCCAGCTGGGGACCTGGCCCACAACCCAGGCACGTGCCCTGACTGGGAATCGAACCAGCGACCTTTCAGTTTGCAGGCCGATGCTCAGTCCACTGAGCCACACCAGCCAGGTCTCAAGGACTTTCTGAATGAGTTGGTAGTAACACGAAGAACCCTGATTTTAAAAACATTGTGTCATGGAATGTGTCAACATTTAGGAACCCAACATGTAGCAGTGAAGGGATGTTTCCCAAGAGCAATGCGTGCACTGCGTTTGAATTTGCTGTGCTCTTCTTGTGCTGCTAGGGAATCGGCTGCTGGGGGACACGCATGAGATTAAGTGAATTAATTAGTTACACTAGTGTCTATTGAATGCCTGTCAGGCTCCAGGCACGATGTTCAGTGCTGGGCATGAGGGGCAAAGGTGACTAGGACAGATTTAGTCCTGGCCGTTCGTGAGCGCACGCAGGCCGGGGAGGACGTGGGGCTGAGACCCTGTCCGTGGTCGGGAGGTCCGGGAGCCACGGAAGCAGGAGGCTGGCCCCTCCAGGATGGCCGTCAGCTTACTGAGGGAAACGTGCAGGCCCATCGGGCTCCAGACACGCCGCCTCTGGGACTGGGTTTCTGTGTGGAGGTCTTTTTTGTGAGCTCCCTGGGTGCTCTCCGCAGAGGGTGGTCGTGGGCCTGTGTGACAAACAGGCCTTCGATTCTTGGGATGGTCTCATTAGACATGCAGAAATGTCTGCCTCTGCATACTTTTGAACAATAGGGAATCTAGATTCAAAGAGGGAAGGAGGAGAGACCAACATTGATTGGTCCCTGCTGAGGGCTGCCACCGCCGGCATAAACTAATCCACTCATGTCCCTGCCGAGGCCCGGAAACTGGCCTTCAGGACAGCATCACCCCTGCAGTGACACACACCGACAAATGGCTCATCTCCCTCCATCTAGAAACCAGTCTGCCCTTGCACTAGAGTGGCTTTTCTTGAGGCTTGCAGGTAAGAAGACAGGGGATTAGCTACAGAACAGCTTTCTTCAGAGGTCCCTGGGAGCCTTTGGGGGCACCATGATTGGCTGGTCCCCGAGTCCCCACAGCGGCCCCTGCAGACCCCCCTTTGCAGCAGGTGCTTTCCGAGGGGCCGAGCGCCGGTTGAAGTGGTGCTGGGTTCAGTTTCAGAGCATCAGGAGCCCTTTTTGTAAACTGAGATGTGACTCACACACCAAAGAAGTCACCATTTCAGGGTGTGTCTTGGTGGTTTTAGAGCAGTCACAAGGTGGCCCACCCACCAGCATCACCTGGTTCTTGAAGCTCTGCACCCCTGCCAAAGGAACCTCACCCCCACCCACCAGCAGTCACCCCCCTCCCCCCACCTCTGCCCCTTGGCGGCCACTCGCTCACCCTCTTTCTGTCTATGGATTCCCCAGTTCTGGACACTTCCTGTACATGGAGTCCCGCAACAGGTGGCCTTCCCATGCGGTGCCTTCACTCAGCACAGCCTGTCCAAAGTCCGCCTGTGAACAGGTCCCTGGGACCGCCTGTTCACACCTCATGTCTTCCCCCAGCGAACACCCTTCCACTAGTGGACACGCCGTGTCTCCTTTAAGGGGCCATCAGCTGACAGACACGTGGGCTGTTTCCTATGCTTGTTGGCTGTCACAAACAATGCTGCTGTGAACACGGACCTGCACGCCCTTGTGTGCACACTGTGTCCATGTCTCTCGGGCACGTACCTAGGAGGGCGGTTGTTGGGTCCTATGGTGACACTCTGTCGAACGCTTGAGGAGCTGTCAGACTGTCTCTCCACCGTGTGTGCCACTTCCCCTTCCCGCCAGCAGTGAGTGTGGGGGTTCCCGTGTCTCCACAGCCTTGCCAGCACTTGCTACTGCCTGTATTTGGATGAGAGCTGTCCTAGGCGGTGAAGAACGGCCCTGACCTTCAAATTCCGGGCACACCTCTTTTTAGACCCTTTTAGGTGAGATGTGACATCCCGTTTACAGATGTGAAAATGGAGTGTGGACCGTCTCTTTGCTAAGGTCTTACGCTTCCCAGGGATGGAGCTGGCGTCTGACTTGCAGACCAGCGTCTCCCCTCGGGCTGTTGTGGCTGTGGTGGGGTCGGCAGCCGGGGACCAGGAACCATTGTGGGGCGGCGAAGGCTCCCTTCCTCTCCCCCCATCACCCTCTCCACCCAGAGCCCAGCCTTGTCTCAGAGTCCGCAGAACGGATGTCGACGTCCTCTGGTTTGTGGGCTTCTGCTGACCTCCCACTGGGCCGCAAGCCCTCGGGGGAGGGCAGTGGTCGTGTCCCGGCATCTACAGTGTGGGTCGTGATGCCTGGCATGGGGTGGGGCTTTGAGACATGTTTGAGGAGTTAAAATGGATACATCAGTCAGGGATGTTAGAGAATGAGTTTTATTGGAAGTCAGCTGTTTGCAGAAGCAGCAGAACAGAAAGATGCGACATGAATGGTGGGTGGCAGAAAAGCCGTTTGCTTCTCCAGGCGTCACAATCTGTCAGGGACGGCAGAGCAGAAAGCTTAGTGCTTGTGTATTCAAACGGACTAGCTCAGGCACAAGACAGACCTCTGTACTGGCTGGACAGAGGCCTGTGGGCACAACAAACTTCAGTCTGCTTACAACTGATAAGTCAGGCAACAGTCTGAACTGCCTCTGTCCTCGAAGCCTACGACTTCCCAATATCCAAAACACAGCCCGGCCCTTCTCGCTGCCTTTACGACTTCACACTCTGTAAAGATGCAAACATAGGGAAGTACACAGCAAGAAGCAACACCCCCTCACCCGTCTCCTTACCCCCACACTGAGTAGAATATCAGGCTGTAGACTTCAAAGGCCGTGGATATTTTAAAACTTCATTGGAAAAAAAAAGAACATTCTAACTTTTCCTTAACGTGCTTCCTTTTTAAAGACAAACGCAGATGTGACAGCCCCGAATCCTGAATAGAGCAAAGGGTCAGGAACTGGGGAGCTTCTGCAGGGACATGCCTAGTGGTTGACAGAGAGCACAGATGAGCAGTCTTAGCCTACGGTGAAGCGTGAAACGCAGGAAATCATTTCTCCAGTGTTTCAGATGGGCGGTCCTTCACCCCCAGGTCAGGAGAACGGTGAGGGGCTTCAGATGGTCCCGGTCTCGGTAAAACCGTTTGGTTCGACACCGTCGGGGGGGGCCACCTCAGTTCTCCACTTCGAAGCAGGGAGGTCAGACGGCCCCTGCGATGGTCTTCCTTATCCAGTTCAGGTACTTTTTGGTCAGAAGAATGTAGACGCCAGGCTTCCGATAGTCACCACACTTCCCAAAGGAAGTGACACCCCTGAAAACGCCCTCACATATCAGAGGACTTCCCGAGTCGCCCTGGAACAGAAAGTCACGTTGTAAATATGGGTGCTTTCCCAAGGGACCTATTCATCTTTCCATGCGTTCATTCGTTCACACACACATTCTCTCTCTCTCCTCACTTAAAGGCCACTCTTGTTCCTCTTCGGTTAATTGCCTGCCCTCAACACTGATTCGCCCAGATTTGTTGGTCTTTTCCAGTCATTCTCCTCTTGAGAAAGACCATCCTGGGGAAGAGGTGCAAACTCATCCCCAAAGGTGGGACAGAGACAGAAAGAATAGCGGAGGAAGCCTGGAGCAGCGAAAAAGAATCGTCTCTTTCTCTGTTCTTGGTCCGTGGATGTCAGGGGACAAAGCTGGACATCAGGGCCACTAGAAGGCTTGGGATGGGACCTCAATTACTCCTCGCTCTGAAGGGGGGAAGCGGACCATGCAGTACTTGCGGTATCTCGAACAACTTCTAGGGGTAGTTTTCCGAGATTCATCGGCTCCCCTCATTTTCTCTCTGACCCTGCCAACCATTCACGCGTCATGAGCCCAAATACGGTCCAACCCTGGTCGCGCCTGTTCTCAGCACTTTGAGAGGCCGAACAGCGCAGGGCTGGGAGTCGGGTGGCCCCGGTCCTAAGCCAGGGTCACCGCACTGACAGCCCTTTAACTTGGGGAAGTTAAACAACTTTCCATGCCCTCGCTTCCTCACCCGCAAACAGAGTTGCAATCCCTGGGCCCACCTTGTGCACTTATCTGGGGACTAAGGGGCATCCAGGATGGCACTAGGTGTAGTTCCGCCAGCTGTCACCGTGTCTCTGCGCAGTCTGGGCAGCATTGCAGGGGAAGGGGAAACGGTGACCTGGAAATGACCGCCAGGAAGGAGGGGACGCTCCCCGAGCGGAAGGCTTTGCCCGGGACAAAGAGCGCACAGTGCAGCAGTGTCCAGTGGTGGCTCTTACGGGCCTCGTGCATAGAAAGCAGTGACAACTGTCCCCCTGTCCTCATGTCTCCATTCGCCTCGTTTCCCAGAGCTACAAATGGTTGACCTTTGCACCTTACTCACCTCACACGAATCATCCTCGCCTTTTTGCCCACCGGCACAAACCATGCCGCGGCCCACAACGGGCGAAAAGTCGTAGTGCTGGGCGTCGCTGCATACTCTTCGGTCGATCACAATGACGTTGGCTTCTCTCAAGCGATCCGACCTTTCGCATGGGTTTCTTTTTGTGCATCCCCATCCTGCCACACGACAGGTGGTGTGGGGTTCGACGTCTTTCCCTGTTTTTGGCAGCTCGAGTATTTTTACAGCTTTGCTTTTTGTTGCTTTGCCTTCCAGCTAAAAGAGAGGCAGTTTCAGGCCCGGATCACGGGAACGGATGCCGGGATGCAGCTCCGAGGGGAGCGTGGTCTTGCCCATGAGCATGTTTTTACACGGGGGACAGGGCTGCCGGCAGGTTTCAGCCTGCCTGACCGTCAGTCATCGGTGTTTCAGAAGCCCAGCACACCTTTACAGGTGGCCTGGCTGAGCTTGTGCCTGTGATTTAGGTACAGCTGACCCATCAGGGGTGGAACCGACTGGAGGTTCCCGGCAGGTCTGCGCTACAGCTGCGGGCCATTCCGCACAGGTGGCCTCAGGTGTGCGAAGTGATGGGGCTGCAGACCAGCTCCAAGCAGGTGCACTCTGGCCACCGCCACCCTCCCCACCACGGCCCTCTTCCTGGCTCACTGCCCACCTAGCTCAGGCAATGCATGGCGAGGGGGTGGTGTGACCACGCCAGATTAGGCCCCAGGGGGAGACAATTCTAATTCTTTCTTCCTTGCCACGCAGTATGAGCTGCAGAAGGACATTCTGAGAACACAGGACAGAGCCGCCATGTGCACTGGCGCACTGAGTCTCGTTCAGCACCCCTCCCCCCCTTCCAGACATTGGACTGTGCCCCCTTCTGCAGGTACCCAGGAATCCCCCCCCCCCCCGCTAACCTTTAGAAGGAGAAAGGACCACAGGTGAAAGTCTGGCCATGAAACTTCACTTCAGGGCCCTGGGAAGCTTTGCCCTGCCCCTCGCCCCATCCCCCATGCTTTCTCACAGCCACCACGCTTGTTATCTGTTTTGGGGGGCAGGCGGAAGGAAATCCCCAAAGGGACATCAGGTCTCCACGAAGGGGTAGCAGCTGCAGTCTGGGACACAGGTTTGTAAGGAGCAGTCCTGTCGAGCTCTCTGGTGGGCAGTGCACGGCAGCGAGGAGATGAGACGGTCACAGATCTCACCAGGAAGGCGGGCCTCAGTGAAGGCGCGCCCTAACCCTAACCCTCAGGGCTCCCCCAGCAGCTGGACCCCGGGGAGACGGGGCTTCCTGACTCACTTCCCTGACTCGCTCCGCCCTCTGCAGCAGTGAGATTTCCAGGTCCTGAAGGAGAGCGGGCTCCCTGCCTGAAGCCTGGGTCCAGAATCTCTCTCCTGCTCTTGACCCCCTATGCCCTTGTCTGGCTTAATCCCATCCCTTACACAAAGTTATTCTGGGAATAGGGACCAAGGCCCTTCCAGGTACCAGGCACTCTCCCAGGTGGTGGAAGACACAGAAGTGAAAAGGCAAAAATACCTCTTGGGTGGAGCTTACATTCCTACCAGGGAGGCAGACCAGCAGTGAAGCAATCTCAAGGACCCTGGAGCAGAGTGATGGGGAGCAGTCCCAGCAGGGAGGTGGGTCTTGGGGAGCACCCTTGGGGCAGGGGAGGGAGTTCCTTTTGCTGCCCAGGACCCTGGATGGGATTAGAGTATGGGGGGGGTCAGGATGTAG